>RCUC01158688.1:0-50261 GCA_003697995.1 Taxidea taxus jeffersonii
CCCCCCCCCCCACATACTTGAAAACCCAAGTCACGGTTAACTTATTCTCATCCTTCAACTTCTCCACCCAGCTGGCAACCAAACTGCACTTTCCCCTTCAGATATTTCCTTGCATCCCTGCACCTCTTGGCCCCCCCACCTGAATCTCTTTGACTTATTGCTGCCTGAATTCCAACTAGGATCATTTCTTGGCCAGACTGTTCTGTGCTCCTCCCTTATAAGCCACGAACCACATGAAAGTCAGTTATCTTTCACACCCAGCCCATATCATGCCTTTCTTCATCAGTGTTCCCTGCTGGCTCCAGAATAAAGCCTTCTCATTATAATTCTTTCTTTGCCATCCAGTGGCCTGCTCTTCCTCTCCACACCTCCCATAGCAGCCACACTTGTCTACTGCCTGCGAACATTCCAGGTGCTCTCCTGCCTCTGCAGGTTTGCCCAATCTATCCCTCTGACTATACTCTGGCTCATCCTTTCTGACTGGATTCAGAAGCTCCCTTCTCTGTAAAGCCTTATTTTAAATTTTTTTTTTTAATTGAGGCATAGAAACATAAAGTCAAATGCACAGGTTTTAAATTGGGTGAGTTCTGGCAACTGTATACCCTCCAATCAATACACAGAGCACAGCCACTGCCCCAAAATACCAGTGTGTTCCTCCCAGTTGCACTCTTCCCTCCACCAGAGACAACCACTCACCTGCTCTCTCTCCCTCCAGATTAGCCATTTGCACATCACACGGGAGGAGTCAATAGTTTATGGTCTTTGTTTCTGTGTCTGCCTTCTTTTACTCAGCATGAACGGAGATTGATCAGCCCTACTGTGTCTATAAGAAGTTTATTGCATTTCGTTGCTGAGAAGCATCCACTGCATGGATGCACCACAGTTTGTAAATGTAAACATCTACTTATTGATGGGTATTTAGATCTGGGGGTGGGGGTGAGCCACAGAGGTTCTGTATGAAGCTGTCTTCCTCCTTCTCTGTCCTTTCCTTTTCTAAGCCACCCAGCATTAAAGTTTATTGTAGCTGGGTCTGTCTTCCCTATTTAATATTTTTTAAAGGTTTTATTTATTTATTTGAGAGAGAGAGAGAGAGAGGTTGGGGGGGGGTGGAGACTGAGAAGCAGGATTCACACTAAGCAGGGAGCCTGATGCAGGGCTCAATCTCAGGACTCTGGGATCACGACCTGAGCCAAAGGCAGACACTAACCAACTGAGCCAACCAGGCACCCCTATTTAACTTAATATTAATAATATTTCATTTCCTTGAGCACTTACATGTGACTGGAAGCGTGCTAAGTATTTGTTCTAACAACTTAGATGATCCGTCAGCTCATCCAATCATTGCAATGATCCCGTGCAGTAGGCAATGCCCCAATACCCACTGACCGGGAGAAAACTGAGGCCTAAAGAGGCCAAGTTCCTTTTTTAAGTTAACCCATTTGGTCAGTAATCGAATCAAGACCAGAATCTAGAACTCATGCTGCTATTGCAAATTCTTAACAATTATGCTGTAATACCACATGACTGGCAAAGAGTAGGCTCTCACTTCTTAAAAATTTAAATTTAGAAATGCTTTCTAAAGAAATCCAGCATTCATGGCAACAGTTGACCCCGTAAAACATAATTTATTCTTCACTGATAAAACCAAGCAATCACCCTTGTAAAATGATTTCATATGCACTTTTATTTCAAAAAATCCCTTTTATTTTGGTCACAATTTTGTGAGTCAGAAATCTGGGAGGACTCAATTGGTCAGTCCTTGCTTGGGGTCTCTCCTATGGCTGCAGTCACATGTCAGCTGGGCTCCAGATATGGAGGGGCTGTCCTTGGCTGGACGTCCACAATGACTCATTCACATGGCTGGCGGTCTATGCAGACTGTCAGTGGGAACCACACTGGGGCTGTTGACCCCAGGGCCAACATGCAGCCTCTCCAGCACAGTGGTCTCCCAAGATCACCTTGTAGAACAGCTTGTGGGATGGAAGATAGTGTTGCAGCCATTTTTGGAAAATAGAATCTGCCAGGGCCATCGCCTTAAGGCTGCTAAACTTCGGGGCATGTCTTTGGGCCCACTGACAGTAAAGACCTTCAACTTCCAAAACTCCTCTTTGGAGTCAATCTCAGAAAACAGGTGGGCTTTAGTGGGAAAACCAAACAGGCGGATTTATTTTTAAGTATATTTGAAAGTTATTTCACCCAGTGTGGGACCAAGGAGTCCCGTTCGGTAGTAATGTGCAACTTTGCCAGCCACACAGTAACAAATGAGTCTCATCAGATATTTAGTCCTGTAAATTATGTCCAAAGGAAGTGATACTTACTGGCATCATAAAATAATTTAATCCAAGCTACACACACTCACGTAAGAATCAGCAACTTAGCGACTCTTTGTACAGTAAGTGTCCAGGTTAACCTGAGGTCAGAAAAGGCGCTGCTCCAGGCTTACCTGGCCCTGCGGATGTGCAGCTGGGGGTAATGCTTCTGCCTGTGGCATATATGCACAGCGAAGTCCTCATCGTACGTTAGACTTGGAATGTTCCCCACTTGCTCAAACACGGTTATGAGAGTTGAGCCTAAATCATGCAGACAAAGAAATGTGGCCTCATTTTACCAAGGGATAACTTTTGGACTTCAGAACAAAACGTAACTTCTGTTCTAAGTGGTATTTTAATTGTTTTATGAACAAATAGGCACATGATACATTTAGGGCCTGGAGACCCAGCTTATTGCCGTTCCCCCAGAGCGCCACTTTCAGCACGAGTTTCCCATGTCGGCGACTGGGGACAGGAGGTGGTTGGGTAGACCTTACCTAGGCTCATGTAGGATGGCACAATGAGGAATATGAAATGCAGCTCCGGCACTGCCTTAAACACACTCCTGGCAAGGGGAAGAGAGGGTGGCATGGGTGTTAGGAACAAAGCAATTCTACTAGCTGGCACCGTGTGAGACACAGGCCTTCACTAAAAACATCAGCTGTTCCTCAGTCCACCTGGGCCCCTCTGCTCCTTGCCTGCAAAGGCAAGAACACCTTCAAGGTAATTTTTCTTCCTTCTCTATGCATCCTTAAATTCCAACCGGCCTCTTTTTTGTCTGTTCCATGGAGGTAGAGTGAAGAAAGAGTGCCACATTCATGTGGCACACCAGATTTCTGCTGACATTAACCTTTGACCTGGCATCTGGATGGTCTGGTGTGACATTACAAAGTGACTTGAAAGCGGAGGCCACCACCCCCAAATGTCCGTGCAGGCTGTCAGAGACCCAGCACCATCACTGGGTAGCCTGACGGATCATGTTTCGCCACGCCAGATTATTCAGGATGCTTCCGCAGTCTGTCAGGTTAATAAACGTTTCTAAAGATAAGATGGAGAACTATTTTTAGAAATATCCAAATCTGTGATGCTTTACTCTCCCTCCCCCAAAATCCATTTTTTTTTTAAATGACTGTACTACCTGTTTGCCTCAGGGATGATCCTGAAAGATGTGGGTCAAAGGGAGTGTTGACTCAAAGAAATATCTATGGTTTTCTTTCAGAAATAGCACTGCTGTTCAACATAGAGGCTTCAATACAGCCATAGGTTACAAGCAAATTAAACACCTCAAAGAATCTCACGTCCTTTGAAAATATTTTAAAACGAGGCACACAGTCTCTTTCCTGTCATTTCGGCACTAACGGATCTTGTCTATGGTGCTATTGGCCAGCCCCCCTGACGTCCTCCTCTGCAAGACCCCAGCCACTCACTGAATCATCTCTCTGCAGCAGCCAACAGAGTACTCATCCACAGCCACAAAGAGGTGCAGGAACAACGTATTCAGAGGCTGCACAAGAAAGAGAGCAGGATTAAAGCCTGAGTCAGTGTTCAGGCCAACTCCGGGGGGTTCGGGGGGACAATCTGGGGGTAGCCACAGGCTTGGAGCTGCCTGGTTTTGGGGGTGAGGTTTTATGTGTGTAGTGAGAAACACTCAGGCAGCATTCAAGCTATCTCACTGACTCCATTTGCTGCCTTCTGTCCTCCTAGCTTAGAATTATTCAAGGAAAACAGGGGTTGTAAATGAGTCCAGTGCATCCAGCCCTTCGTCTTGCCCTCACGAATGGGGCTCGGGGCAGGGAAGTGCCTGCAGGGGAGTGAAATCGATTATTAACTCAGTAGTCTTGTCCTCGGGGGTGTCTATGCCAAGTGAAAGACAATCACCCATTCCCTGGGGCTCTTGAGTCAGCAGCTGCTGCTCTATTCAAGTGACACAAGAGAAAGATTCTCTTATGAATTTGAAGGATGGAAGGCAGATGCCACGTTATGAATCCAATGGCTTGTTTTGTTCAACATTCCCAGAGTCAGAATCAAATATTACTCTTGGGATCCAGAAAACCTGAGAGCTGGAAACTCAAAGTAGCAAGATTGGAACCAAACTTCAGGTTAAATCTTCCCAGTTTTTAAAGAGCTTTGTCCCCTACTTCTGAAGACATTTAAAGGGGCCTCAATAATGAGCAGTTATTCCATACATCCAGCCATGGGTCTGCTCAACTCAGTACTCCAGTTTTTATGGGCAAATCTTCCCATTTCAGAGCTAATGCAAATGTGAGGGGGGTTAACCGGTGAGGGTGCTACTTGCACCTAGATCAGGACAACAGGAGTGCTTTCTGTGTTTCTCGTCTTCTGAGCAATTTTTTTAGGCAGCCTTGGGTTACCACGCACACAGCTGTGTGCCTTGGTCTCCCCTCCTGTTGGATAGTGCATGCCTTAGGAATACTCAGAAAGGGTGCTTATCAGACATAAAATGGCAAGAGAAGAATCATGAGTTTGGTTCAGGCAAACAAGACAAACCCTACCATCCCGATAGCATAGCCACAACACTGCCGTGAGCCCTCCCCGTGTGTTGCCCGCTTACCCCACAACCACCTGACTTAACACCTGCTTCAGATTCTGAACAGGACTAGTCCTAGGAGTACACAGTTTATTATTTGGCTGATTTATCTTCCAAATTCTCTCTTCCATCAAAAATATAATAATTCAACATTTATTCTTTAGCTTTAAGATAAAAAGCATTACTTCAGTTGCAAATACCCCTGGGCTAAGTAAGACATTAAGCCTTGAGGCTTTATACCAATGCTGTCCAGTAACAAAATAACTTGAGCCACAAACAGAAGCCGCATATGTAATCTCCTAGTGGATGTATAAAAAAAGAGCAAAGATAGATAAGTAAGATTCATCTTCAATGTATTTCATTTAACCTAACATACTTAAATTATCATTTTGACAAGTAATATAAAAATTGTGAGACATTCTATACTCTTTTTTCCTACTAAATATTTGAAGCTCAGTGTCTATTTTATTACACTTACAGCACACCTTAATTCAGACTGGCACACTTCAAGTACACAATAGCTACACATGGCTGATGGCCACCATATGGGATGGCGGAGCTCTGCACTGCTGAAGGAGTTTAAAAGCATTCAAAGAGAAACAACCTTAAGAGAATGAACAAAGGAACCAAAGGGGAAAGAATTTATGAAGAAGGGTGTTGACTTAGGATGTTTGAAAAGGTAAAATCGTGGCCCTAATACAAACATCAAATAAGCACATGTCAGAGATTTAGTCAATGCATCTATTAAGGATTCCATCGGTGGGATGATAAAAACAATTTGCAGCACCTGAGGAGCTGGCTACCTTAGATATTTTAATGAGGGAGTGCTAGAATAAGATTGCTGGGCTAGAAACAAAAGAGTTAATGTCCTGCAAAGCCACCAACCATAACTTCTGAGAGGATCTCCTCCACCAGACAGAAATTATTTACATCTCGCATGGACAAAAATCTACAAAGTTAATCACTGCTCCTGTAGAACTGTACCATAGCCCGGTCATTAGATAATCGATCAAAGATACAAGCATTGGACCAAAAGCACCTTTTTGGCCTATTTCTAAGTTTGAGATAATTTTTCTGAAAATGGTAACTGGGTGTATAGAGTGGTGAGGAAGAGGAAAAGCAAAGGAGAAAGGGAAGACATTATTTAGCTGAATAAATGCTGGATGATGTGTTGGGGCACACGTGGGCGTGTGTGTGTGTGTGTGTGTGTGCACATACAAGTGTATATGGGAAGGTGAACTCACTCATTCACACCATTAGCATTCCCTAGGGCTGTGGGGACATACTCTTGGATTCCGCTGACAGACAAGCATGCTACCCCTGGTCATAGCCTCTAGCTCTCCACAGAACTGGGGCCATATACAGGCCTGGTTCTGGCAGGCTGAGGTCAGAGAAAGCTCAGACTCGGCACCAGCTACCAAGTCAGGTTGCCAACAGGTTGTAAAGTGCCCATAGCTAGAAAACACCAAATGAGCCAGAAAATTACAGAGTGCAACAGAAATCTGAGGCTCTATTATCACTGTTACGGGAGCAACGGTGTAAAGGCAGGTGCCCTCCAATATATCAAAGGCTTCAAACACCGAGCCCAAGTGTCCACTGACGGATGGATAAAGAAGCTGTGGTATACGTACATACATACACGCACCCACATGCATGCACATATATACATGTACAATGGAATATTACTCAGCCATAAAAAATGAGATCTTGCTATTTGTGACAAGATAGATGGACCTAGAAGGTATTAAGCTAAGTGAAATAAGTCAGGCTGAGAAAGATAAATACCAAATGATTTCACTCATATGTAGAATCTAAAACACAAATGAACAAATAGATGAAAAAAAAAAACCAGAAACAGACCCATAAACACAGAGAACAAACTAGTGGTTGCTAGAAGGGAGGGAGGGCAGGAGGCAAAATAGGTGAAAGGGAGTGGGAAGTGCAGTTCCAGTCATGGAATGAATAAGTCACAGGGATGAAAGGTACCGCATAGGGAATACAGTCAATGGCTACACTTGGGGTGAGCATAGCATAACACATACAGCTGTCCAATCACTGTTGTACACCTGAAACTAATATAACATTGTGTATTAAATATACTTCAGTTAAAAAAAAACAATTAAAAAAGAGACTTTGGACATTGATCCTGGAGGCACAGTGTGAAGACCTGAGAAGCACACATCTGATGTTCCTGCTAATTCCCTGCTCCCTCTTAGTCTTCACCAGCAGAGGTGAGCTAGGCCTTGCCACCAGATGACTGATCTAGCTCTTACCTTCCCTTCTGTATCCTCTCTGGCCTCTTGCTCTTAGACTCACTCTTCTTCCCCACTAGCTAACTTTGTTTCTAACTATCATGATGTCACTTTCTATCATGAGTCTTGCACTGCTCTGTCTCAAAACTGGAAAGACATATGTGCAAACATAGGACTTCCCTTCAAAATTAAGTCTGTTCTAGTAAGAACTGTGTGTAATTGCTTACTGTGCACGGGATTTCACTGTCAAGCTCCCGGAACACGGATACCCAGCTGTCTTGATTGGAGACATTCCAGTTGGGATAGTCCACGAAGGTAGCCTGGGCCATGATCTCCTCCTTGTCATTGCAGAGGGTAACAGCAAGGTTTGCCTTTTCCCTGTAGAAAGGATTAAAACTGCACACATGACTAAGATTACCAAAAGGGAGAGGACAAGGCGTCATTTTTCCCCCTCCTTCAGCTACCAAAGTCTACCAGCCACTGCATAACCTTTGGAAGAGGTGGGAACAGTGTGGCAGCAACTGTGAGATAACATCTTTCAGGACATCTGGGGCTACCAATTAAATTTTGATTGAAAATTACATTTTGATATTTATAAAGAATTTTAAAAAAATAAAAAATCTTCAAAAAAAAACCTACCTAACAAACATTAAAAAAAAAATTACATTTTATTAAAAAGGTGTTATATTTATGTGAAGTGTCCAGTACCCTTCCCTTGGAGATTGGCTGGGGAAATTGTTTGACTGTAATTTTCCCTATACTTCCCACGTTGCCAATTCCACTGCGTTGGCCTAAACATGTAAAGTTAGAGTGGCCAACTGTCCCCATTTACCTGAGACTAAGAAGGTTCCCAGGATATGGGACCATTGGGGCTACAGGTCCTGAGAAAACCGGGGTGAGTTGGTCAGCTTCTCTGCTTTGCAGTGAAGTTTAGACACACCTCTGGGTCTCTCTTAACCAATTTCTCCAAACCCTGAGCCCAGGTCCTTGGGATGATGGATTCTAATGGGATGTGAGCATCTATCACCCGATCCGGCTGCAGAAACGGAGATCCTGAGGGGTCTGGCTTAATCCAAGGCAACCCGGCAAGTTAAAAAAAAGACAAGGATGGAGAAGCAGGTCTTCCAACTCTTATTCTGGTGGTTGTCCCAAAGGGACATCTTTTTTTTTTTTTAAAGATTTTATTTATTCATTTGACAGACATAGAGCACAAGTAGGCAGAGAGGCATGCAGAGAGAGAGGAGGAAGCAGGCTCTCCGTGGAGCAGAGAGCCCGATGCGAGGCTCGATCCCAGGACCCCAGGTTCATGACCTGAGCTGAAGGCAGAGGCTTTAACCCACTGAGCCACCCAGGCGCCCCCCAAAGGGACATCTTGATGGTCTTCCCCAACTGCTCTCCTGCCATGCAGCCTGGCATGACAGCAAGAGCTCTGACTTATAGACAGCATATAGTTTACCGCATGGAGAACCATTTGTATATAAATTGAGATGCCATTTTCACTTTTGCAGCTGAGTGAAATCTACTGATATCTTAAGTTGGAGGAAAAAAGATTAAAATGCTCCTCCAAAAAAACAAAGGTACAGACATCTTTGGGAAACACTGTGCTAGGCATGTTGATTTCAGTATCTACAGCCACTGTCCCCCCTCATAGAAGGTCCACTCCTCAGCCATGGGGGATCTCCTCTGGGTGCACCTGCCACAAAGGCCCTGCCCTAGCACTGGCTATCTTGGAAAGAAGACAGCAGACTGCCCTCCGGTCCCAAGAGTACATTATCCTCACAGGGGGCTCATTAGCAAAAGGATGCAGCCCCCAACCTCTCCACTCTGATTCACTGAAACTCTGTCCCTCTTCCCATTCCTGCACTGGCTCCCTCTGGCTCTTGATCCTCTGGGCTCCTCTGCCCCAGGCTCCCAGAGCCATGACCTACTGCTTCACAGTGATAGTCCTCACTCTAATTCAGATGAGAAAATGCCCAGGGCACAGGACCCAGCAATGATGGTGATGATGGTGGAGGAGGAAGTGGGCAAGAGCTGGGACAAGGCAACTGCCATCCCCTTAGGGAAGCAAGGGAAATGTGTTACCGGAATCCTAATTTGAACTTGAAACACATTTATCCATGGGAACCTAGGGTGGTGGTTGGGTTCCATAGTATAATTAGCACAGTACTATACTACACAGACATTATAGATTAAATAGGCTTTTGTGGGTTGGCCTGGGAAGCCAGCCATGAATAACGTTGTTTCAATGGGAAAATGCACTTCAATTTCCAAATGGCTGAGTGCAAGAAAGTAACTTTTGTAGCATTATCCTTTTGTATCTATAATTTCCACTTCTTATTACCTCTTAAGATTAGTCCTATATGGGACAGATTTTAAAAAAAACATTGTAGGAGAAAAGAAGGGAGAGGAGGAAAAAGGTAGGAGAGTCTTATTTTTAAAAGTTGGATTTAGAATTTTTCTATGGAATAAGCCAAATCAAAAAAATATATACACATGTATATATTTCACACAAAATATGTTAAAGCTCAAGGATAGTATCCAGCAAGCAAAATCAGAGTTCTTTTCATTAAAGTAATGTCTCATTTGTTCACTTGGTTTAGCGAATTTTCCAAGTTCAGCCAAAACTCATTTTATTTAACTACACTTGATGGAAATCTTGGGTGAAACATTATCCCCATTTTCTGCTTTATTAAGCAGCACAAATGGCACAGATCCGGGTGTTCCCAGAGCCTGTCACGTTCCATACCCCCTCCCAGCCCCCTGCACTGTGACACGAGCACTTGATGTGGCCTATTCCTTTGGCCCTGTCCCCACTCATCTGCTATGCCCAATCTGCTCATTTTCTCCCCTACAATTTAGCAGGGCTTTTAGGTGAGGTCAGTTGTATTCATTCCTATATCTGTGACTGAGCCAGCAGGTAATATAATGAAATGCAATAAAACCGGGGGAGAAACCTCCAGTTTTAGAAATGCTTGTAAAATGGATCTCTGAGCCTTAAGGTTGGCCTGGGAAGGGGTTGGGAGTTACCTAATAGGAAAAATGAAAGGTTGTATGGGCTGGGTACACACTGATGAAAATGTAAATTTACTTTTACTTCTGAAGATATGCTGGCTTCTGAGGTAGGTCACAGCCTTTTTAGTTATTAGGATCCCATTTTAACATTAAAAAAAAATCCTTTCACTACTCCACTCCCATGTGGCAAAAATTATGCTTTTCATATCTGCCAATTCAGAAAATACATAAACACATAAGATGTGTGGATTCGAGGTACACTGACAGCCAAGGCCCAGCAGTGGTGTGAAGCTCACCTTCAGAAACAACAGGCTGTTAAAAACTTTCAGGTAATTAGTATGTGACCGTGTACAGGATTTGAGATTTGTGGAAGGTTTTTGAAAAAAAAGTCTGTAGGAAGTCACCAGTTGTAACCTGCCCCCACCCCCCATGCCATGTTCTGAATACCTCCTAAAAGGATGGGCCCTTGACAAATGATCTCATGGATCACTGGTGATCACCTGCACAGGCCAAACATGTCCCCTCCTGTTCAGCCCAATGATGACACACTTCACTCCAGGAGGGGCAAGTCACAAGCGCACATTTGCTACCAAGCTAGGGGTTTATAATTTGCATCCAGAAATTTATCTGTGTGGGAAAAATTCAAGACTCATTAAGGTATACAGTGGCCCCCTGCCACTTGCTTTTCCATCTCAGAGGCAATCATGCCTCACTTTGTACCATGTTCTGTGGCTTGTTGATTTCTTTCAGCAATATATATGGAAGAGAATTCCATCGCACTCGTAAAGCAGTGCTTTATCCTATTCTATGGCTGCCTGGTTGCTGAGAAAGGAAGAGAGGAAAATGATAGAAAAGCCTGCCGCTTTCTGACCCTAGTCTCTGCTCCCTTATAGGCAAAACCAGAAGGAAGGGGGAAAGCATCTATGAGCACCTCATAGGAGCCAGGCCCTGCCCTGTATTTAAACACTATTCTCACTGTCCCATTCATCCTGTAAATTAGGTATAACTGTCCATTTCACAGATGAGGATGCTGGGGCTTAGGCAGGATTTATTCATTAATGCAATAAACATTTGTTGAATACAGGCCAAGGGCTAAGCTTTTTTCTAGGTTCTGGGCACACAGCAGAGAACAGGCAAAAATCCCTCCTCTCATACAGCCAACGTTCTAGTAATTGGAGACAGGACAATTTAAAAAAAAACTAAACTAAAATGCACAGAATGTCCAGAGGGACAAGTGCTATGAAGAAATATTGGGGGAAGAGGATGAACCGTGCAGGCGTGTGCAGGTGCGCTTCCAGGAGAAGGCAGCATTTGAGGTGTGATGGAAATGCCTCTGTAACTGTAGGATGAGGCACAGCTATGCCTGGGGTGCTCCAGGAGAAATAAAGGAACTCAGTGGAGCTCAAGGGAGGTGAGGTCAAAAGGGAAAAGGGTGGGCTCCACACCAGATCATGGCAGGCATGTGGTGGACCAGTGGAGGATTCTGAGCAGAGCATGACAGGATCTGGCTGGTGTGAACAGTGTTGCTCTGGCTATTATGTTGAGAATAATTTGCTGGGATTGGGGGTGGGAGGGGGGTGTCGGGCAGCAAGGGCTGGTGCCAAGGTGGAAGCAGAGACAAGAGAGGGGCTGTTGAAATATTCAAGTGGGAATGCTGGTGCCTCGTACCTCATCTCAGCAGGAGAAGTGAGGTGGAAAGAAGAGGCCAGGTTCTGGATGTGTTGTGAAGGTGGAGCTGACAGCCCTGCTGGTGTGGGAGGTAAGAGCAAGAGGGAAGGTGACATCAAGGTTTTTGTTCCAAGGAAGTGAAAGTTTGGAGCTGCTGGAGTTACGGAGATGGGGAAAGAACAGACAGAGTAGTTCAGAGGCAGGCGGTGATCATGCTGGCTGTGAATTACCTACTAGGTATTCAAGGGGTGACATCCATCAGGAAGCTGGATAAATGAATTTGGAATCTAGGAGATTCCATCAACAATGTTAGCTGTTTTTCACATTTATATAATAAATTAACCCAGAATTGGGTTTTTTCTTTCTTTTTCCCTCCCTCCTCCGTTTTCTTTCTTTCTCTCTTTGACAGGAGGTTGGTCTTTACATTTATTCTCCTTTCCATATGGATAACAAATTGTCCCAGGACCAATTATTGAATGGTACATCGTTTCCCCACTGGCTTGGTCATCAAGTTTTCATATAAGTGTGGGTCTTTTTTGGCCATTACCACACTGTCCAGATTACTACACCTATAATGACTCTTTAGTTGGGCAAATCTCCCCACCTTATTTTTCTTCTTTCAAGTTACTCTGGCCCCTTGCTCTCCCATATAAATTCACACCCATATTATCAACTTCAACAAGTAATCCTAGTAGGATTTTATGGAGAACTGACTTCTTTACATTATTAAATATTCCTATTCAAGAATGTGTATACCTCTTCATTTATTTAGGTCTTCCTTGATGTCCTTCAATAAAAATTAATAATTTATCCCATCATAGGCTTGGACGTGTGGTTTCTGGGAAGGAAGGGAAGTACCTTTGAATCCTACCCTCCTCTTCGATAATACTTTAAGAGTACTTTCATTCTAATTATGCACCTGCCAATATATCTTCTATTTTTGTTCTGTATTTTACCTGTTATTATTTATATCTTATAACTTACTATTTATATTTAGTATCTATATTAGTCATTTTTCTTAATGCTTTATGCAAGTTTGATTTTTTAATCTTAGAATTAACATATTTGCACATATATTTACTTTCTTGTGTCTTTGGCTTTCCAGCTGAGATATTATTTCTGCCTATAGTATATTCTGAGGAACTCCCTTTATCAAGGATTCATTGATAAACTAACTCAGTATTTGTTGGCCTCAAAATGCATTCATTTTCCTGTAGGTATTGAAAACCTGTTTCCCTCGGTATACAATTTTAGTTTGGTTCTATTTTCTCTCCAATACTGAAGATATTCTACTATCTCTGGTTATCATGGTTGCTAGTGAGAAGTCATTATTAGTCTAATCTTCAGTTGTTTGCAGGCAAGTTGTCTTTTCTTTCTGATAATTTTCTAGATCTTCTCTTCAGCTTTGGCATTTTTCTGTTTCATTATGATGTGCTTAGTTGGGGATTTCTCTGTGAGTTTATCCTGTTTGGGTTTCACTGAGTTTTCCAGATCTAAGAACTGGTGCTTTTCAACCATCCTGGAAAACTGTCAGCCATGATCTCTTCAAATATTGCCTCTTCTACTTCCTGTTACCTCCTCCTAGAATTCTGATTAGACCCAACTGTAACTGTTAACTGTTCCATTCTTACTTTTTTGCCTCTGTCTCTTTGTGCTGAATTCTGGATAATTCATTGGTATTGATCCTCCAGTTTGCTACTTGCTACCTCTGTCTTCAACTTTGTCGGTTATGATGTTTAATTCATCCAATGAGCTTTTAACTATATTTTCATTTCTGGATAGTTTGACTCTTTTCAAATCTCATTATTCATTTTCGTGGGTTTTTTTAAATGTATCTTTTCACTGTAGACATAGCAAGCACAGTTGTTTTCTATTCTTTGACTGACTTAACATCTGAAGTCTTTGAGGGTCTGATTCTGCTATATATTTTTTGTTGTTGGTTCTCCCTAATGGTGCATGTTTCCTTATATATTTGTGACTTTTGACTATAAGTACATTTTGCTTAGAATTCTATCTGGGTGCATTATTTGAAGTCTGAGTTGAAGCTCCATCCTTCAGACATGATTTGTGTTATTTCAGCCAGTTTCCTGGACACACTACTAATCTACGACCACTTTTAATAAAATTCTCCACTTTATTTGCTTTATTCAGTCTAATGGTAAGCAAACATGGTTTTTGTCTGAAAATGCACTCATTATTTAGGAAGTTTTGAAGCTTTTTGGGACCACAAAGATAATCAGCATGGACCTTAAATCAACACATGCTTACAAATTCTTAAAGGCTTTGTCCCCCTTCATTCCATGCTGAGGTTGAAAAGGCTACTTTCCTTACTGTCCCAGCTTCAGCAGTGGGTTTATGTCTCATTCATCCTTACAATGAGCAACCCAGTTTTATACAAAAGGATCTAATACTTCCCTCCATAGGTGGAGGGAGTATTTATTTTCTCTTCTTTGCAAAGCTGTCAAAACAGAAGCCGGAGGTTTCTAGAATGTAGCAAAAATCCTCAAGGAATAGGTGGCACTGGTTCCTGCTGTTTTCTTAAAGTTTCTGATTTCATGTTGATAATGTTCTCTGCACAGTCCTTAACTTTTGTGTTCGTGTGTGTGTGTGTGTTTATGTGTGTGTGTGTGTATTGACATGTTTCCATCCAGAGGACATCATTATGGTGTTTAACCCACCACAATGCCAAAAAATGGGATCATTTCATTGATATACACATTTTTAAAGCATTTTATACATGTTGCCCTGCTGTTCTCCCACAAAATTGTGAACATTTGCATTACATTCATCAGTGCGATAATCAGAAACTACAAATTTTAATGTCTTAGACTGGCCTTACTTTAAACATTTCAATTATATTTAATATGGAGCTTTATAAAACCCAAAATACCGAGCTATATTTTATCAATTTTTATAATTGATTTATAATTAAGATTATCAATATTAATTATAATTAAAATTATCAGTAATTTTCTCAATTTATCTTCTTTCAGTCAAAATAATAAGGAACAGATTACAACATGCATACATACTAGTGTCCAAAAAAAAAGCCCAAGGGGAAAAAAATCTGTGCATATTTTGAAGTTTAGAAGACCATTTTAATAGCAATGGTTAAGAGCAAATCTGGGCTTTGTCACTTAATAACTGTTTGACCTTGGGCAGGCCTCCATTTTCTCAACTGCAAAATGGACTAGATAAAGCACAGCACCTGACAGAAAATAAATTCTCAAAACTAGCTGCAGATATTATTAACTTACCCCACTCTACTAGTGGGTGGGGAAGTTGAGATTTGAACTCAAATTTGCCTGAATTCAAAACCCTTTCAATTTGCGATTGTTATGAGACTTAGAGATCGGTTGCTCCTGGAGATCTCCTGCTCAGCAGGACAGATTTTCTTGCTGCCCATTTCCTCACCATAAAGCCTCATGAGATAAGGAGTGGGATCCCTTCCTCATGTGTGATAAAACTGATAAACAGACTTTTTCTCAGGTGGCCAGGAAACTAGCAGACATTCAGACTGAGGTGTCTGTCAAAAGCAGCCAACCACCTTTCAAAATAACAAGAAAGTCCTGGGGGCGCCTGGGTGGCTCAGTGGGTTAAAGCCTCTGCCTTCGGCTCAGGTCACGATCCCAGAGTCCTGGGATCGAGCCTCGCATCAGGCTGTCTGCTCAGCAGGGAGACTGCTTTTCCCCTTCTCTCTCGCTGCCTGCCTCTCTGCCTACTTGTGATCTCTGTCAAATAAATAAATAAAAAATCTTAAAAAAAAAGAAGAAGAAGAAGAAGAGAGTCCTGCTTAGAGAAACTGGCAAGAAGAAGCTCCCACCACCATACTACCAAGACATCAGTCTGGGCTTCAGGATGCCTAAGGAGGCCACAGAGGGCACCTATATTGACAGGAAATGCCTCTTTACTGATTATGTCTCCATCCAAAGGTGGATTCTGTCTGGTGTCATGACCAAGATTAAGATTCACAGAACCACTGTCATTAGCTGGGACTACCTCCACAACATCCAAATGTAGAACTGCTTGGAGAAACGCCACAAGAACAGATCTGTGGACCTGTACTCCTGCTTCAGGTGAACGCAGGATTTCCAGATTGGCGACATAGTCACAGTGGGTAAGTGCTGGCCCTTGACCAAGACTGTGTGCTTCACTGTGCTCGAAGTCCTGAAGGCTACTGGCATAGCCAATTCTAAAATTGGCAAGAAGCAATTCTAGAAGTTCTAGAAGTTCTGAGACTAGACATCATACCCCCAAAGAAAGTGAAGTTATTTTCCCATCTAAAAAAAGTTGATAAACATTCTTGGCTTACTTAGCTACATACTTACAGAAGATAGATGATATTAAGCCTCCCAAACAGCTTCTGGGTAAATTTTCTAATGAGATTTTTGATACAATAAATATCCTGTGATTCTGTTCTTCGGCAATGAACCACTTCTACTTTTCCTCTTGGAGAAGTGAGCACTGACATTTTTTATCCTGTCCCCAAAAGAGAGAAAACAGTCCACCATTAATCTGAGATGACAAGCCTGTCTGGTTACAGTACTTACAAAATCAGACATTAATTCAATTTCCGTATGGTCAGAGTGAACATGGTATTGAGTGCTGGTGGTACACATGTTCCCCTGGGGGGTCGGCTGTGATGACGGTCATCACAAACTAGCCACATGTTTCTCTCAAGGAGAATGATGTTTCTGAGAAGTGGCCCATCTAGAAATTTCTGCAACTGTACTCTTTGTTCCCAACAAAGCTGCTTTAATATTCTAACAATAGGATTGAAAAACATTGAAAGGAGTTATTTACTGATTCAGAATCCTTTTTATTTAATTGGCCACCATGGCATGTGGTCAAGAGTTATAGGGGAAATACTGGCAGCTTCTACCCATGTCCCAAATAGAGTTCCCCAAACTGGAGCCCTGAAAAGCAACAGTCCTGAGAGACGTTCTGAGATGAAAAAAAAAAAAAAAATTCTGCGGTCAATTAAGTGTAGGAAACAATGTTTATGATGGCCTTCCTGAGGGGCTACCATGCCCATTAAAGTCCTTGAGAAGTTCCAAATAAAGTGCCTCCTTTCTTTGTATAATCCAGCCTTTCCCACACCCTTACTGAGAAGAATTTCCAATGACAGTGACAGTGGAGAATCTAATGTTCCAGAAAGACACTTTGGGGAATGCTGCTGACAGAAACAGCAGGCCACAGACAGATTTCAATCTCTCTCTTAATGTCTTAATATATATATGTGTCTATTTTCCTCCTCCCTCTGTCTGTCCCTCAATTCCTTCCTTTTTCCTCCTTTCCTTTCTCCTCGGGATAATCTTTTTTAATTTTTATTTATTTTTTATATTTATTTTAAGTGTTCCAGAATTCATTGTTTATGCACCACACCCAGTGTTCCATGCAACATGTGCCCTCCATAATACCCACCACCAGGCTCATCCAACCTCCCACCTCCTTCCCTCCAAAACCCTCAGTTTGTTTCTCAGAGCCCACAGTCTCTCATGGTTCCTCTCCCCCTCCAATTTCCCCCAACTCACTTCTCCTCTCCATCTTAGGGATAATGATTTTATTTTGTACTAGCCTGTATACTCGAAACAGGCACATTAATATTCACTGCACTGACCCTAGGAACAATATGGACCATTTCCAGCACAGTGGAACACTGTCTCATGGCACCCCCCAGTTCATTCGCACCTTTAAAAGTAACAACAATTCTGACTTCTATCACACAGATGAACTTTGCTAAATTTTGAGTATCACATAAGTGGAATTATAGTATATATTATATAGTACACATGGTTTTCTTTCAAAACACAATATTCTGTCATTTGGCTTTTTGTTTTTATCATTGTTGTTTAGATGCATCCTTGCATAATTTCCAATGTGCCAAAGTACCAAAGAACTTGAGCACCACAGGGGTCTGAGATAGCACTGGACCAAGGTCCTCCTTCATCAGATGAGCAAACTGAGGTCCATGAAGTGAAGTGACTTGCCTCAGGATGCCCATATTTGGTCAGAAACTGAACCCTGGGCACGGCCTTCTAGTCCAATCCCCTGTCCCTCTCCCTGTTAAAGTAGCCTGTGGGCTGCCTCTGTGGGAAAGGGTGCCCTATCCTCCCAGTCCACTGGTGTTCACATTAACTGCAGTTTGACTGCTCTTAACCATCAACACTGGGATGTTAAGGGTGTGAGGTACAGGGTCATGCAGGGGGACTTAGAAAGATGGGAGGTGGCAGCCAAGAATCCTCACCTGGTGACCTTCTCCTTGGTGAATTCACACCACCCTCCATTTCTGCAGGCCTCCATTAGTGCCTGCTGAGCAGACCCAGCTCTTGCAGATGCCCTGCATTGTCTAAGCTCACAAAAACTGAAAAGAGGAGCCCAGCATGCCAATTTTTCATTTACAGTGGGAAGGTTAACAGACAGTCCAGATGTTTCTGCAGCTCAGTTAACAAACAAGTCATGTAGGCTGAATACAAGCCTGACTTCCTCTCCTTTGATAGAACAAGGTATGCTATATGGCCACTGCCCTACAGCCTTGATGTTTTCAGGCGAACTGAGGTGAACTGGGGAGTGCATGTACTCTCAACTCCAGCCTCGTGTTGTCTTGTGAAAATGTGAACTCAGACCTTCACATTCTGCAAAGGAAGAAAACCTTGCTATTTATAATACCTCCCAAATCGGAAATGGTGGTTCAAAATTTACTACACATTCTGGAGATGTAAATAAGCAAACATTTCTTTAATTGGGCTTAACCACCACACCTGACGTGGCAAAAGCCATCCATGCACTCTCTTTACAGAAGAACTAACTGCACGGCTATGAAAGCTCGGCTATCAGAAGGTTGATTACACAGGGCCACGGCCAAGAACATGCGCTGTGGAATCAGAGTACTGGGGATGAGACCCAGTTTCTAGCCCTTAGTAGCTGTGTAACCTTGAGCAAAACTGTGCCTCAGTTTTCTCATCTGCAAATTAGAGATAATAGGCATACTGTAAAAGGCTTCATAAATGAGTTGTTATACACAGAACTCTAAAAGCAGTGTTTGACATGTGCTCAGTAAATATTGGCCATATCATCATTAATGTTATTACTGTTGAGCACAGACATTCTCAGGATTCAAAACAGTGGACATGAAGAAGTCACACAAAGCTCCTGAGGTCTGGGGAACTTCATCTACTGCAGAGATGCCAAACCAAGGAAACCAGAGACGGCAAATGCTTAGATGGCACCTTCACAGTTTCCTGGGTGTCTCTACATTGTTGACAATGACAGGACCAATCAATCCCCTTTGCAATAAACACATTCTTTCTTGAATAAATGAACACAGCCTTAGTAAAGTGGCCATCAGTTCTGATGACCTGATGACATGTCCTTTCTAAGATGGCTTTATAGAGCCCAGCTGCAATAATAGCTGATTCCAGGTTCTAATTCTAAAGTTAATCTTTCTTAACATTTAATTTTAAAAAGCATTTTAAAATACAGCAATGTATTCTTCATTATACCTTCTCAATGCAAAATACCTTCTCAGTGTGAAAAACAAAAGACTTTACATATAAGGCTGAGGTCATGACTTATTTTTATTGTGGCAAAATACACATAACATAAAATTTGCCATTTTTACCATTTTAAGTGTATGGTTCAATGGCATTAAGTACATTCATATCACTATGCAATCATCACCACTACCCACACCCAGAATTTATTCATCTGAAATGCTTGTATGATTTCTCAACTGAAGTCCCATCTGTTTTGGGCTTTCGGACAGTACCTTCTATGTTAGGGGGAACACAATACATGCTGGATGGGCACAATGACCCAGGAGGGAGATAATCCACTGGAGGATGTCTCCCCTGAAGGCCTTCTCACTCCAAATCAGGGAGAAGCATTACCAAGCAATGAAATGACAGTATTATTTCAAAGGAGGCCAATCGGAACATGGCTGACTACCATCTGAGCAATTAAATACTCTACTAATTTCCACAGTCCCGTGAATGTGAAATTTGGTGCTTGCTACAAAGACGTGGCATTAGCAGAGACAATAAATTTTCATATTTGCAAATATCCTTTACCTGCTGGGAAGAAACGGACATTAATAATGTCTACATTCTTGTCAAAGCTAGCCATAAATGTTGTCGTTCCCTGGTTTTGGTTTTAACTTAAAAGCATTATTTGTAGCATTAGCCTACAACATCCTGTTTCACAAATAGGATGTTGTAGGCTAATGCTACAAATACATATAAATTTTGAATAAAATAAAATAAGACAGCATAATTAAAGAGTTGAGCTTGGGGGGAAAAGGAAACAAAAGAACAAGCAAAGGGAAATTCCCCCACCCAGGCAATGACTTTGTGTGCAGTGGCTCAGGGAGTGATCAAACGTGATGCAGGCCCTCGGGACAAGAGTTTGCATCCTCCGTGGGTAGAGCAGGGGCCTCATGCAAAACCAAGAACTGAAACCAAAGCCATGTGTCCAACCTGGACTTTGGAGTGAACCTCTTGAAAAATGAGGAGACTAAAAGAAATGAACATACCAGCCCCTGGAAGTGGAAAAGCAGCTTTCTCTACTGATAGCTCTGGGTAGAAAACAAAGCTGCTTGTGAGGAGTACAAATCCTAGCCCAATTAGGTATGCATCCCAACCTACACTACCCATGTAGTGTGCAAGTCCCCCAAAACTTCAAATAATAGACTGTGAAAGAGATGACGAAATAAGTATGTTTACAATTATTGGAAACAGAGAAAGAGAAAAGTCATGAAAACAGGTAATTATGAAAAAGAACAAAAACTTTAAAAATGGAAAATATGATTATTAAACTTTAACTGGATGGGTCAAAAACACATTAGACACGATTAAAAAGAATTAATGAACGAAGGCAGCCATGAAGAAATTTTCTAGAAAGAAGCACACAAAAATAGAAAGAAAATATAGGAAGCAGTTAAGAGACACGTAAGACAGAATAGAAAGAATACCTATGTCTTATAGGGATTCCAAAAATAAGTAAATAAAATGTTGTTTGAAAATAATGGCTGATTTTTTAAAAAATGATGAAAGACCTGAATCCTCAAGAGCAGGAAAATGAAAATAAATAAAGATAAAAAATAAAAATAAATCCTAAATATATAGTAGTGAAATTAAGAAATGCTAATAACAGAAAGCCTGAAGGCAACCAGATAAAAGACAAACTGCCTATGAGAGAATAAGAATTAGATTAAAAGTATATTTCTCATCAGCAACAATAGGAGCCAGTAATACAAGGACTGGCAAACTCCCTCTGTAAATGGCCAGATGATAAATATTTTAGGCTTCATGAGCCTCATGTTCTTTGTGCACCAACTCTGTAATGAACTCATGTTCTTTGTACCCAACTCTGCTAATATAGCATAAAAGCCAGAAATGATATGAACACAAATGAGCATAATTGTATTCTGATAAAATTCTAGGGGCACCTGGGTGGCTCAGTTGGTTAAGCATCTGACTTAGGATTGCTGGGATTGAGCCCAAGACGGGCTCCAGGCTCAAAGGGGAGTCTGCTTCTCCCTCTGCCCCTCCCCCAACTTGTGCACCAGCTCTTGCTCTCTCTCTCAAATAAATAAAATAATTTACAAAATTCTACTCATGGACACTTGAAATTTGACCTTTATATTTTAAGTTTAATATTTATATATTTTAGTGTGTCCTGAAATATTCTTTGGATTTTTCCAGTTGTTTAAAAATATTTTAAAAGAAATTCTTAGCTTATGTGCTCTACAAAAATAGCCTATGGGCTGAATTTGATCTATGCGCTATCGTTTCCCAATCACCAGAACAGTAAAGGTAAAAACAGCCATTAATCCAGAATTCTATGCTTAGCTAAACAATCACTAAAAGATGGAAGCTAAAAAAAGACAATTCACTAAAAAGATGGAAAGAAATTACCACTCAAAGAATCTGGCTAAAAGAACTCCTAAAAGATGTATATCTGGAAGAATAAAATTAAAATCAGAAGAGAGTGAAATATATAATAAAGTGCTGAAGAATAAGAAGTAAACTAGCAGGTGTATCTAAAAAAGCACGGAGGGCAAAACAAACAAACAAAAATGATAACTTTTGCTTAAAAACAAAAACAGCATCAAATTACCAGACAATAAAAACTTGTTAAGATGGAAGAAGGACAGCTAGAAATAAAACATTCAAAGTGTTTGCATCTCTGGAAGGAGGCCAAAGATGATTAACATTAAACTTTGTTAAATTAATTATGCAAAGTTAAAAGTTTAAGAGACATCACATAACGGAAGCATCTTTTTATTTTAATAGGTATTTATTGATTTTATTAGGTGATGTTATTTCGGTGATACAAAATCTCATTCAAGTTATTTAAAATTTGAAAAGTGAAATGACTTACAAATATTTAAATAATAAAATCGGTAGTAGAGAGCTATGACAAATATTTCTACAGTGGTTGCAAATCAGTTTAAGTTTTCCCAAAAGCACTGTTCACAGATAGATGTGATTTTTCTAAATACATGAAATACACAGAGCATATTTATAAATATTTTTTCTCCTAAACACCAAGAGACTTGCAACTGTCATTTCTTAACCAATGAGCTTTCACACCACGAAGACATGGAGGAATCTTAAATGCATATTATAAGTGAAAGAAATCAACCTGAAAAACCTACACACTATATGACGCCAATGATACGATATTCTGGGAAAGGTAAAACTATCAGACAAGTTTTAAAAAACAGTGGTTGCAGGAGGCAAAGGGGGTAGGAGGAATAAATAGGTGGAGCACAGAGGGATTTTCGGAGAGTGAAACCATTCTTTACCACACTTTGGTGGTAGATACAGGTCATTAAATTCCACAGAATGTGTAACACCAAGAGTGACCGCTAATGTTAACTTTTGAACTTTGGGTGATAATGTTTCACTGTAGGTTCATCAACTATAATAAATGTGAGAAATATTGGGGAAAGGGGAATGACGGGCGTGAGAAACAGAAATTCTCTTTACCTTCATTCAACTTCTCTGTGAGCCTAAAACTACCATTTTAAAAAGGCTTTTTTTTTTTAATTCGCTTAACCATTTGCTTACATATAATTAACTTTTGTTTTGAAGGCAGGTCAAGAATTATACCAGCTCACATTTATGGAACAGTTTACATAGATTTTCTCTTTTATGCTGATGAAATAGATACTATTATTTTCGTCTCATAACTAAGGACATCGTGGCTAACAGAATTTACGTAATAAATAAATAAATAAATAAACAAGGATGGCTTATTTGCTAGTACTCTGACATTTTCTTTTCACTTTTTTCTATTATCTGACTTTTAAATACCTTCAGTTATTTTTAATTAAAAGCCTTAACAGTTTATTTGTGCACAACCGTCCAGAAAGGAAGACCGCAGAGACTAAAAAGCCCAGAATGCAACGCGTCGCCGGGACACCTAGGGACGCAGCAGCTCCGCCCTTAGCATGCTGGGAAAGGTAGTTTTCTGGCCCGCTTCTCTCCCCGCGTCCCCGAGCCTCCGGATCCGAGCTTTGTTCCTACTCCCCTTCCCCGGCGCCACGGTTCGACCGACCCACCTGTCCACGCAGGTCCTCCTAGTTCCGGAGACTGACCTGGGGATGAGCTCCTGACGCCCTGGACCCTGTCCCCGCGTCCCTCTCGGGCGGGGCAGCGCTACCCCACCTCACCTGCAACTCCGAGACTCGGCGCTCAGAGGAGGACGCTCAGCCCGGTTACCACAGAAACGAAGTTGCTGCGTCACGGCGCGCGCGGGAAGTCAAAGGTCATACCAGCTAGTTCCGCTTCCTGTTCCGGGATCTCGCTTGTTGTCAGAAAGCTTTCGGGGTTCCGGCCAGCCCTCGGGGCCTTTTTCTGGAGTCCAGGTTGGCGCGAGGTCCGTTGCTGCAGTCATGGCGGCCTCCACTGCGGCCGGGAAGCAGAGGATTCCCAAAGTAGCCAAGGTAGGAGACCGTAAGCGGCTTTGAGGGAGGAGGGCCTGGAGAGGGGCTTGTCCCAGCCTGCTTGGGGCTCGCGGCGAGAAAGAGTGTGGTGCCAGGAGCGGTTCTACCCCATGTGGGCCAAGGGGAAGAAGGAGGGGAAGGGTCAGCCAGTGGTGGGGTGCAGGCTTTTGTCACCCCGGGGCCACTCCCGCGTTGGCGTGGCCTTCGTTCTAGGACGTGTTTTTGCTGGGGGAGAAGTAGAGTCACACGGGAGAAATTAGGCAGTGCGCTAGGCGCTGGGGAACTCTGGTCTAATGCGGGCGATGTGCAGCGTTCACTTATGACACGAGTCCATATACAATTGCAATCTTGCCAAATGCTAGTGAGGCAGCGTAGAGTGTGTCGTGGAATAATGAGGGTTGTGTGAGGGGTCCCTGCAGAGTAAACTTTGCTGAGGAAGTGACGTTTAAACTGACACTTGATGGCTGACTAGGAGTTAGCCCAGCTGAGAGTGGAAGGAATGAGGGGGCATGGGTCATGTAGTGGTATTAATTTAATTAAACAATAAATTTGATGGCTGATACTTAGTGTTTCATATGTGACAGGTTTTGTCCTGAACCTTTTCAGATGCCCTCACTCCAGTGTGTTTCTCTAGCCCAGGTGGCTCTCTTGAGCTTGTCCTTGTCATATCCATTTAGATGACTTCCAGAGATAATTTATAAAAGTCGCATAGCACAACGTCTGTGATTACATGTGAGCCATCATCATTAACAAAATCATCCCACACATAGTATTAAACAATTAATATTTCTTATAATTCAATTCTATAAGTTTTTTAAGATTTTATTATTTATTTGAGAGAAAGAGCGCACAAGCGGGGGGAACAGCAGAGGACAGCATAGCCCTAAGTCTTAAAGAAGCTTATGGCCTACTATGGGAATTTACTGAATATTGTCTTTGACTTGACATGCCATGGAAAAAAACGCAGTCTGAGGCATTATTGAAAAATTCTGTAAATGCAAGTTGCAACACTAGAAAAGATAAAGCATACATCTTGATAAAACAAAACCTCTAGTGAGAATTTTACCTAAGCAGCTTCAGAGTTTATTGTTACACTAATCTAAAAAGGAACACTTAACTATTTTTGCTACCTTTTCTCTTAATACTTAGCTATGGCTTTGTAATAAATACCATGCATGAGATTCTGTTTAGCTTCATAGAGAAGTGAAAACCTGTTCTACAAAGAGGGCATCTTGTAATAATACTTACAGAGTTTACTTCCTAAAAAATGTTTCTTTGCTTCCTAAACCTTGTGTGATGAGCATCTACTAAAAATGAAAATGTCTTCTGTCTTAAAAGGTGAAAAACAAAGCCCCAGCTGAGGTCCAGATAACTGCTGAGCAACTCTTAAGAGAAGCTAAAGAAAGAGAGCTTGAGCTTCTTCCACCTCCACCTCAACAGAAGATCACAGATGAAGAAGAGCTAAATGATTACAAGCTAAGAAAAAGGAAGGTCAGTCAGTTATTTTCCAGTCTGTTAATAACATTGCTAGGAATTTATAGGTCAGAATTTGCAAAGTTCCTCATTGGTTAGAGAGGCTGGAAAAGATAAGAATAGGTTAATGTCTCTAGCCAGATAAGTACTGCAACTTCTGGTTACTAGATAATTGCATTTTGCTGAACTTTAGAAAACATGCCAGGAGCTGTCTTTGAAAGTATAAAAAAATTAAACCTGCCAGAGATCTCATTTTTGGTGCTGAATCAAAGATGGCTGGAAGTTTAACAAGTGGAATGTCTGGCTGCTGGAAGGGGCAGGACTAATAAGGCCTCTTGTTATGTACTGCCTCTCTACCACCTTCTGTGGTAGGAATTAAGACTTGGAAAAGAGCTGTGAGAGGGCTTGGGAATCTGACCTCTTCACCCTAGAATCATCACCCTAGGGCAATTTTTTTTTTCTTTAAAGATTTTATTTATTGTTTTGAGAGAGAGAGCATGCGTGTGTGAGCAGGGGGAGGGGCAGAGGGAGAGAGAATCCTAAGCAGGTTCCACACTTACCACGTGGAGGCTCAGTCTCACGATCGTGAGATCACAACCTGAGCCGAAATCAAGAATCGGATGCTTAACCGACTTAGCTATCCAGGTGCCCATAGGGTAATTTTAAACCAATAGCCCTGTTGTATCTACTTAATAGTGATGTTGAAAGAGTGATGTGTGAAATCTGAGACATTAACAAGAGGACTGAAATAGTCAAAAACATCTTCATACTAGGAATAAGTATAGCGTGTATTAAAGTATCACTGAAGTATTAGCAATAAGAGAAAATATCAACAAGTCTGCTAGTAATTCAGTGATTTGTGAAATTCTGAGACATTAACAAGAGGACTGAAATAGTCAAAAACATCTTCCTACTAGGAACAAGTATAGAGTGTATTAAAGTATCAATTATTAGCGGTAAGAGAAAATAACAAGAAGTCTGCTAGTAATTCTTCATATCTAAAGTTTTTCTCTTTGTTTGCATGTAAGACTTTAAAGAAATACCTGAGATTATAACCTACATTAGGGAGTTTCTTGTTTCTCAAGGATTCTAGGATGTAATTTCTCCAAAATAAAAGCAAAATGAATAAACCTTTTAGAGCAAGACTAATAGACAAAGGATGGTGTCATTTTTACATACTTTCCCCTTCAATTTGACCCATTTTCCCTTCCTCCAGACTTTTGAAGATAACATAAGAAAAAACAGGACTGTGATTAGTAACTGGATAAAATATGCACAATGGGAAGAGAGTCTAAAGGAGATTCAAAGGTAAAATTGCTGAGTGTATAATTTCATATGTAAAGATGTCCTAAGTTAAGAGACAGAAAAGAAGTAGAAGAAGTTAAAACACAAGTGAAAGAGTGTGCCTCTCTTAGTAGTTTTCCAAGTTGTTCCATGGAAGCCTAGGGTTCCCTTGAGGAGCCCCACCGGCACTGTGTAAATGAGTCCTGTGGGGAGTGGCAGGGGAGACGCTGCAGGTGGGTCTCGCCTGCACCGCACACTACAGACAGAGAAGTGCACTTTCGTCTGCTTTCTCTGTATTGGGATTTTTTTTTTTTTTTTAAATAAAAATTGTTCCCTGGAAACCAGTGGGCAACAAGATAAAGGTCACATCCTGGCCTTTCCTATTGCCCAGGCTTTCTGCATTTTCCTGGCGTACCCACTGCGCCAGCTGTGCCTGTGTACCAGCCACTCCCTGAACACCTCGTGTCTCCTTACTCTACACTAGGCTATTCTCCCTGCCTGCAGTGAGCACTCCTCCCTACCCACCATGGCCTCTGGAGCTTTGCTCACCTTCATAACTCTGGAGTTACCTCCTGCTTAGCTGTTTGCACCAGACGTTATTTCTTTCCTTTCACTTCCTTGTGTAAATGTTGATTGTAACATTTACCATATCTCAGTGAAATACGTGTATGTCTAGCTTTCTGTGAGAGTTTGTAAGCTTCCTGAAAACTATCTTTTCTTATGCCCGGAACCTGGCTTACGGTGGACATGTGATAAAATAGGGCACTGCAGATGGTTTGCGATAGTTGCCCCAGGTGTTGTATGTACTGCTTTTGATAGCCTCCAATTCTGGCTTCTTAAGGGCTCGATCCATATACGAACGTGCTTTAGATGTAGACTACCGAAATATTACACTCTGGCTGAAATATGCAGAAATGGAAATGAAGAATCGCCAGGTCAACCATGCCCGAAATATCTGGGACCGGGCCATAACAACTCTGCCTCGAGTCAACCAGTTCTGGTAAGTTTCTGATCTACCAAAGCAGCTTTCTGTAGGCTAGAAAAGTTCTGCATTTTTGTGTACTTATTTTATTTATATTGTTGCCATCACATATACTTAATTTACATTTTACTTTTTCTTTAAATGTACTGTATGTAGTTCTTAATGTCCTGTAGTATATTAAGTCATAATGACTACATGTACTAGCTATGCAATCAAAACTAAGATTTGGGTTGCAATCTTTTTTGCATAGGAAACTTATTTGAACTAAGCAATTTTTAAGAAAAATATATCTTTATTTCCTGTGGTTGATCCTTCTGTTTGATAAGAAAACATGCTCAATTTAACTTTTGGGGAAGATAAAGCCCTAAGTCTTCACATTTAACAGAGTTAGAACTACACAGTGCCAAAGATCTTTTTTCCCCCTAAGTCATTTTGACCATGACAAATGTTTGGGGATGATTTTGTTAAAGGTACAAGTACACATACATGGAGGAGATGTTGGGAAACATTGCTGGCGCCCGGCAGGTGTTTGAGCGCTGGATGGAATGGCAGCCTGAGGAGCAAGCTTGGCACTCATACATCAACTTCGAGCTGCGATATAAAGAGGTAGACAGGGCCCGCACCATTTATGAACGCTATATCCTTTGAGTGAGTCTGCCTGGTGCCGTTACTGTGCTGGGTGCTACTCCTTCCAGGGAGGTATGGTCATGGTTTGGACATAGGAACAGTCATTAAGTACGCCCAGAGGTCAAAGATACAAGTTTTATCTGCTTCATGCACTACATAAGTATTTCCTAGAGACATAGGTGGTCAGAATAAGTTTGTGGTCTAGGTAATTAAGCTTTTTCCAGTGAAACTTTGGGTTTGTTTGTATTTTGGCGCTCCTTGTGGAAAGTGACATACCAGCACCTGGCTGCTGTAGCCAGTCCTCTTTCTCTGGTTTTTTTTTTTTCCCCTAGGTTTTTCTAGGGTGTTGGTCATTAGCACCATTACTGGAGTGCATCCAGAGATGGAGTTAGGAGGGCAGCTTCATGTAGCGCAGCAGGCTCCAGGGCCAGTTGTATGGGTGTGAGTCCCTTCTCTGGCACCTGTTGAGGGGCGGCCTTGGACAGGTCCCTTCACACTTCTGAACCTCGTTTATTCCTTTATAAAACAAAATCGAATCTACCAAGAAGAGCTGTTTTTAGGATTTAAGATAATCTGTATGGGTGTTCCCTTAGGAACAATGATTTGGTATTTGTTAATTATTGCTAATTAAGTGACTTCATAGAACATAACTACTAGGAAAAACAAGCATCAACTTTATTATGCAATTTTAAGGTCTCTGTGACCTCTGCCCATTATTAATATGATTAGTTTAGCAGAAGCTTTTTATAGCACTTGTTATGTGCTAGACATTGTAAACACTTTACAGATATCAACACTTGATCCTCGGGATAGCCCTGCAGTGCAGGAGCTACTTCAATCTGCAGAATGGGAGACACAGGCACAAGTGAGAGGCAGCATGGCCAGGGTCTCTCTGGTAGTGATGTAGATGGGCCTTGAACCCAGCAGCAGCCTCAGAGCCTTTGCTCTTAACTTCATTGCCATTTTTTAACATATTACTACTTTGGAATTAATGATTTCCTTAAGTGAGATAGGTGAAAAATAGATTTTGTTTATTAAGAAATAAAATGGTAATTAAAAGCTTTTTTTCCCTATGTCAACTATATTTCAGTAAAAAGAGAAAAAAAACTAAAAAATCTTTTTTGTTCTGCCTCCAGTTAGCAGTTTTGTTTTTGTAACATTTTTTTCTTAATCGCTAATTGAAATACTAATGTTCTTGAGCATGTAATACGTAGATGGCATTTATTGAGCACATTCCTTTGGCCCCAAACTGCTAAAGAGCTTTATATACATTTCCTTCCTTTCAGGCCACTGAGGTTGGGTTAGTATTCTTTTTCTCTGTTTACAGATGATAAAACTGCTTCCTAGACAAGTTAAATGACTTGTCCAGGATAGCATGGTCAGTAACAGTCTTCAGTTTTTTCATTTCTCCAGACTCCCGTTTGTACCCACTATGGAGATACTGAGTAAGCCCTGCAGGAAGACAATGAACAAGTCATGGCCCCTTTCAGAGGTCACAGTTCAGCGGTTCTTCACCTTTGCATGTGTTTTATCAACCCTATAGTCGTAATTTGCATTGTTGGGGGTTTTGATTTGGGGTTGGTTTTTTTTTTTGGAAAAGCCTTGTTGTCTTTTGTGGTATTTCCTTAATTCCCCTAAACTTGTCCTTGTGCACCCTGATGTTAAGAACTGGATCAAGTATGCCCGCTTTGAAGAAAAACATGGTTATTTTGCCCACGCACGGAAAGTGTACGAAAGAGCTGTCGAATTCTTTGGAGACGAACATATGGATGAACACCTTTATGTTGCTTTTGCCAAATTTGAAGAAAATCAGAAAGAGGTAAGTACCTTGAAGAACTCAGTTACATTGCATAACAGCTTAGGAAAGATTACTTGTTGTACACGTTAAGTTCATTCGATTTTCTTACTCATTTAACCTTAGAAAAAACATTTCCAAAATCTCTCAAGGAAAACATCATACATTTGTGGCTTATCTGCAGATTGGGAACTGAGCGATTATTGGTTGTACTGAAGTCTCCTAATTGTGTTGTGCTTTGCTTGAAAATTAAGCCTTTATATCTGTGATAAGAATATTGTGTATAAACTGAGAGTTCATCATTTGGTCTCCTCATTAAAGGGTTTTACAGGTAATAAAACTGGAAAACAGAAGAAGTCCAGAGCCCTTAGAACAGAGAACAGAATTTGAAATGGAAACAGATTGCCCTACAAATGAGTCGGTTCTGGTCTTCTGTAATATATGTAGAAATAATCCCTTAAAGTAACTTAGATACTACAGAATTGAGAGAGGTAGGCTGAGGTCCAAGTACAGGGTCCTGCATTTGCCATGGTAAGGACTATAGATACCATTTCCAAGGCCAATGGGAGGTACAAAGGGTTTTAAGCAGAAGGGCAGTAGGATGGGATTTACATTCTAAAGACAGCCTCTAGCTAATCTGTGGAGACTGTATTGTGAAGAACATGGCAAAAGTGGAAGCAGGGGGACTGTTGACATGGCCATGGAAGAAATGGAGATGGTGGCGGGAGTGAGGGAGATGGGAAGAAGAGAAGGGCTATGTTGAAGAGGTAGAGGTGGCAGGGCTCTTTGAAGTAGTGAAGATGGGGGATGAGGACAGGAGAGGAACCAAGGAGGACTCCTGGGGCTTGAGGCTTGAGCAGGTGCATGACAGTAGGTGTTGCTTACTAAGACTGGGAAGACAGATAGATCCAGGTTTGGGGGTGAGAAACAGGTCAGTTTTGGACCTATTTAGTCTGAGATGCACAGATGACACCCCACTGGCAGTGTCAGATAGATAGTATGGAGCTCAAAGGAAAGTGTCAGTGTGCCCTGACAATTACCTCAGCAAGGGGAGAAGAAAAGTCTTACTTTGGACACTTTGAGGCCACAGAATCTAACAAGTAATATATTATGTCATAATTACCTTCCAAGTTGTGGCTCAAGTGAGAGTATAGTGTTGTAGAAGTAATCCTCCTGTCTGCTTTTAGTTTGAAAGGGTACGAGTAATCTACAAGTATGCCCTGGATAGAATTTCAAAGCAGGAGGCTCAAGAACTCTTTAAAAACTATACCATCTTTGAGAAGAAGTTCGGTGATCGACGGGGTATTGAAGACATCATTGTGAGCAAGCGAAGATTCCAGTATGAAGAAGAGGTGAAGGTGAGCATTGGTGCGGACGCCGAACCCTGCAGGTGACAGAGATGTGCTGGCCAGCAGCAGCAGTGGTGAAGCAAGGGCTCCCAGGGATCATGCTCTTGTTGATGCATCTGCCATGATTGGCAACCAGTGCAACAGCAGTCAGCAGGGCTTGTAGGAAAGCCAGCAAGCAGAGCTTGGGTTTGCTTTCCCACCCACACATTGAAAGTCACTGTGTTGGTTGCTGATGGGGCGCTGTAGAACTTGAGCAGAAACCGGGAATCCATGCTAATTCGTCCCTGAAGATGGAAGAGTCAGAGATTGAGCCCAACAGTTTTCGTACACTACCTTTTAAGCTAAAAGGTAGTGAACAAAACACATACTCTAGATATGGTTTCATTCTCATCTCTTTATTTGATGTACTGTTTTGATTTGCACTCAAAGATAGTAGCATTTTCCTTCACTGGTCTGCTATGCATCTAAAAAATTTTGCTTAGTCAAATGAATTAGGATATCACCAAAGGACCAAGTCTGGTGTTAAATGAGGTCAGCAAGATAACATTCAAGATAAATGACTATTAATTGAGAAGGCAGGTTTCACATTTGTGACCATGGTTCTAATTCCACTGTAATTTTATTTTATTCTTTATTTTTAAAATTTTACTTATTTTCCTTTTTTTTATTTAAATTCAGTTGACATAATGTTCAACGATGCACTAGTTACATATAACACCCAGTGCTCATCACATCACATGCCCTCCTTAATGCCCATCATCCACTGTAATTTTAAATCTAGACATGATGATATGCAATCAGGTTTATTAACAAATAGATTTATTAAAGTAGGCATCTAATTATTGAGTAATTACCTTGGGGGGCGTTGTATATGGAAGCAGCCTTGCTGTGGGATGCCTGACAAATAATCTGTCCTCTATGTTCCTCTTTCTTTTCTATTTCTAGAATCTTAGGAATAGTATTTTTTTAAGATTTCATTTATTTACTTGAGAGAGAGTATGTGCAGTAGTGGGGCCCCACATGAGTGGGGGTGGGGCAGAGAGAGAAGCAGACTCCCTGCGGAGCAAGGAGCCCAGTGCAGGGGCTGGATCCTAGGACTCTGGGATCATGACCTGAGCCAAAGGCAGGTGCTTAACTGTGCCACCCAGGTGCCCCAGGAATGGTATTTTTAAATGAGATAGGTGCTAAACAGTTGCTAAAATATAGAAAGTCGATCTAGTGTCTTTTTTTTTTAACCTCACAGAGTCCAGCAAGTGTAGCTCTTGGTTTGGTTTCTAGTCATTAAACTTGTGGTCTTTCTAGGCTAATCCACACAATTATGACGCGTGGTTTGATTACCTGCGCTTGGTGGAAAGTGATGCAGAAGCAGAAACTGTTCGAGAAGTCTATGAAAGAGCCATTGCCAATGTGCCACCCATTCAGGAAAAGCGGCACTGGAAGCGCTACATCTATCTGTGGGTCAACTACGCACTCTATGAAGAATTGGAGGCCAAGGTAAAAAATGGAATTATGCCTCAGCTCTTTGATGGCTGCCTCATCCCCAGCTGCTCATACCTGCATATACACCTCGGCCGTCATAGGTGGTGGTGGTGGATACTGACACATGCAGTCCAGGAAACAGGAGCCTAGTTCTTGATTTGGCCATACAGCCTTTTAAACTTGGCATACCTGTCATGGGCCCAGGTGAGGTGTTTTTGTTTTATTGCATTTTGTGTTTAAACTTGAGGCACAAGATTATCACTTGGAACGATGAGGCAGTCTTTAGCTTATTTTGTATCATTTTCTGGGCTGCCTCCTAAGTAGAGCTCACAGCTAGATGACACATCTTTGCTTCGAGTAAAGATCAGGTGGGGTTTTCAGAAATTGGTTGTGTATAAATTAATTGGAACAGACTATCTTTCTGCTGTCAGTCTGAAACTATAAAACATCTTTTTTCTTTCTGCTATCAGGCCAAAAGCCTTTCTACAGACAAGCTCCCAGAGATTGATGGCTATCTTATTGGTTCTTTAACCAAAGTCTGATGGCCACAGGTAGTTCATGTTTGATCATAAATGATGAAATCAGAGTTTGAGAATAGCACCCCATGAAAACACTCAGGGTGGGGATGTACCTTTTTTCTAGTGCTATAGCATCAGTAACAGACTTCAGTATTTGGTGAAAATTTCTTATCCTAATACAGGATCCCGAGAGGACAAGACAGGTGTATCAAGCTTCTTTGGAATTAATTCCTCATAAAAAGGTATGTTTGCTTTAAGTGTTCTGTTCCAAAGTGTTAGAATCCTGCTTCTATTACTTGTGAAATAATACTTACTGTTTGAATGGTTTGCTGTGCATGGCACCCTGGAAAACCTAAGTGAGAACAAACTGTCTCTTTGCCTCTGAAAACACCTTACAGTCTGGTTGAGAGGACAACCAGACAAATGAGCAATATAGATAATAATGCAGAAGTTCAGAGGCGGGTGGGTAGCTGGAATAGACTGAGTCGAAGGAAGAAGACGCATGTCAGAGAGCCATAGCATGTGCAGGAAACAACAAACGGGTTTGTTGGCAACCGAGTGAACAGATCCACGCATGGGTGAACTTGCGTGCATGTTCTGGAAATGGTTGAGACATTATCTCTGCCCTATTTTCCACCATGAGAAACAAGTAGAGATGTTGACCGAACTGAGGTGGTGTGTTCTGCTTGCTTACAAGCATACCCGCAAAACAAAACCAATTCTCAGTAGGGGCTGCAGGGCCATGCAGTACAATAAAGTAACTGGATTATTGTTTGTAATTTTTGTGAAATAAACAACCTCATACTTGCTTAAAAACAAGAAAATGTATCTGTCCTAGTTCTGAATATTTAGGGAAATCTAATTGCATGTGGCCTTTTATTAAATTTTTAGCTTTGGTGTAATTGAAACGAGTCTTTTAGATGTGTTCTGTGCTTTTGTTTTCTAGTTCACATTTGCCAAGATGTGGTTACTATATGCACAATTTGAAATAAGACAGAAAAATTTACCATTTGCCAGAAGAGCTTTGGTAAGTAAAGAAAGGACCAAGGGATGCCTCGGTGGCTCGGTCGGTTGAGCGTCTGACTCTTGATTTCAGCTCAGGTCATGATATCAGGGTCGTGAGATCAAGCCCCTCATTGGGCTCCCCGCTAAGCACAGAGTCTTCTTGGAACTCTCTGTCTCTCCCCCTCTTCCTGTGCTTGCATGCACATGCTGTCATTCTCTCTCTCTTAAAAAAATAAATAAATAAAATCTTGGGAGGAAAAAGGAAGGGTCAAGATCATCACTGACGTTTTGAGAAGGAAATTCTTAGCGTTTACAAGTTGGACAGTTCCTACTAAGAATGCGACAGAAGTATTCTGCCTTTATAACCTGAGATGTGTCAGAAAATGCACGGCCTTTGAAGAAAAAAACGGGTGATAATATTTAAATTACTCTATTTTAACATTGGAAGCTTTATCTGTAGCTGCCAGTTACCAGATCTTTTCTCAGACTGGAAAGATCTGACGTTAGATCACATTAGATCTAAGTCTGCTCTTGAGTACTCATCTGGTACAAAACCTGGGGGTATTATGTGCACCTTCCCCTTAACAGCTGTTCTAAAGTCTCTTAATAAGAAAGATCAAGTGCTGTTTAAATGCAGGTGTCCTTCTGTAAGCCACTCTTGCCCTGGCTGTGGGCAGCGAGGTAGCTTTTGTTCTGTGATCACCACTTTATTTATGGGAGTTTTTATCCGTCTGACATCCATATTCCCTACGTGCTCCTGAGAAACTAAGTAAAATCCAGAGGACTCGTGCAGACAGTTCTGCAGCCCTCTCTTGCTGAACAGGCACCAGTGGGCACAGGCCCTCTTGACAGCTGGGTGCAGCAGAGGGTTTCCATTGGCCTTCCATCAAGAACCTGTGTGGACAGTGTGATACCACAGAGGGAAAAAATGGCTTTCCAGGTGCTTCCTCAGCAGAGAACAGCTGTTGGGATAGGTCGGCTACATCAGTACACAGGTTGAATCCACATATCACAGTGGTTTGGTCCTTTTATTTTCCAGGGAACTTCCATAGGCAAATGTCCAAAAAACAAGTTATTTAAAGGTTACATAGAATTGGAACTGCAGCTTCGAGAATTTGACAGATGCCGGAAGCTTTATGAAAAGTTCTTGGAATTTGGACCTGAAAATTGTACTTCTTGGATTAAATTTGCAGAATTAGAAACGATCCTCGGTGATATTGAGAGAGCACGGGCAATCTACGAGTTAGCCATTAGTCAGCCACGCTTAGACATGCCAGAGGTGAGAATCTCGAGATGAATATTTTGTTTTAAATATTTCCCTAGTATTGCTTTAGATGACCATCTACATGTTGTGCATTTTCGAGTATAAAGGTAAATTCATCTGCAGTCTTGTCTAATCAGATTAGTACTTTACTGTTGGGGGGATATAAGAAGGATGGGAGTGGGAGAAGCAGCCCTCTAGTAGGATACCAGAGCCCAACAAAGCCCCATGATGATGAGTTGGGATATAATGGGTTGGGTGACTGGCTCTCTTCCTCCCTTCTTCAAGTGGAAGGATAACCTAAAGGGGATGGGACAGCAAGGAAATAGGCAGCAGGCAGCTTTGACTAGAGAATAGGGCAGATGAAGGCTGAGACTGCACATCCCCAGATTCTCCTGGCACAGTTTTTCCCAGACTGGGTCAGCAAAAGAAGCTCTACCTAAACTAGCATATTCCTGAAATTAAACTGCCACTGTCCTGGCCTGGCTTAAGACCTAAAATTGTCCCTTCCCTAAACTTAAGCCACAAGGTAGCGCCAAACCACAGCTAGGACCTGTTTGAGAGCCACTGAACTCACCCAACCTTTTTGTTAGTCTGGACCTAATGTGACTCTGCATCTATGGCTTGGGTCCCATGAGCTGCATTAGGACTAGTCTTTATGTAAAATGGTTCTGTCAGCTGGCCTCAGCTCCAGGCATCCAGGCCACATGTTACTCCATCCTTGTTCCCTAACAGGCAGTACCTAACAAGATATGCTGCTGTTTACTGAATAGTTGTTGAGGTGAACTCAGTCCTATTTACATTAGAGGTAAGAAGAGTACATCCTGGCTAATCTAGGCATGTCTTCTCCTGGCAACATCAGTTGTGTGTGAAAGGATCATGGCAGTGTCTGGGAGATTTGGCAAGTCTCTGAGCTTTTCTTGATAGTCTAGCATTGAAAAACTCTGAAAGAGAATCCAAAGATGAATCCAGAGACTTTTATCTCATAATGTAGAATGGTATCCAAGTTTTGGTCAGCTTTTAAATGCCACTGTGTTTACTGTCTAGTTAAGCTCAGCTTTGGATAGGGACATGTTGCTCTTTAAATGTCAAGCCTGACTTACTAAGTTCTCTTTCTTAGGTGCTTTGGAAATCGTATATCGATTTTGAAATTGAACAGGAAGAAACTGAGAGAACACGAAATCTTTACCGAAGATTGCTTCAGCGAACACAACATGTCAAGGTACCCTGCACTCTGTTGATGATCTTTGATTTTGCCTAAATGCGTAGTCCTGAAGGAAATACCCTATTTCTGTATTTTACGTGTTTCAGGTGTGTGTGTGTGTGTGTGTGTGTGTGTGCGTGCGTGCGCGCACGCGCGCGCTTTTCCTGCTTATAGAAAAGAGCCCAGTTGTCAGAGGACTTTGGAATATAAAGCTTATACCAGGTCAGTATTTATACTGCATAGGAGTGACTTAAATATCACAGGATTGAATAAAAAGTTAAACTCTTTTCAGGATTTTAAGACCATTTCAAACACCTAATTGGACATAGAAACAGACTATAATTCAATAATTCAACATTATTGAAACATATAATCATTACGTTCTTTTGAATACTACAGATGAACACATTAGTATGTTCAGATGTCCTTAACTAGAAATTAGCATTATTACATGATCATTTTCGGGATGCCATGGTTAATTTGCTTCTATAATAATTTTTCTTAAGGTATGGATCAGCTTTGCACAATTTGAGCTGTCTTCAGGGAAAGAAGGAAGTTTGGCTAAATGCAGACAAATTTATGAAGAGGCTAACAAAACCATGAGGAACTGTGAAGAAAAGGAAGAGAGACTTATGTTGCTGGAATCATGGCGAAGCTTTGAAGATGAATTTGGAACAGTATCAGATAAGGAGAGAGTAGACAAACTCATGCCAGAGAAAGTCAAGAAGAGAAGAAAGGTCCAGGCTGATGATGGGGTAAGAACGGAGACCCTGGAGCTGGTCATCTCATGTCAGATGAGCAGAAAGACACCTGACTTTGCAGTTTCTACTTCTAAGTGCCATATGTACAATCTGAGCATCGGAGCAGACAGCCTGGCTACCATGGAAACAGAGCAGGGTGTATAGTCCACCCAGGGGTGGAGATGGGAGGTGAATGGCAAAGGCTTCTGGGAGGTGGTTGATTCCAGGAACTATATAAAGTGTGGTATTTCTGGAGCATTAAGCAGGAGGTCAGAATAGGGGGAGTGAAACTCAGCTTTTAGGTAGGACCCAAGCTAGAGAATTTGTAAGCTGTAGGGAGGCTCTTACATACAAAATGACATGACCCAGTGCTTGGCATCTGCAGGTATACTCAAGGGATCGCAGGAGGACCTGTCAGAAAGCTGTTGTAAGCAGAGCAAATGATGGTGGAAGCTGGAATTAGAGCAGTGTTTAGGAAGCCAAATCAGTGACCAGTTGGAGGTGAAGATACAGAGTATCTTGGTTGGCTAGAGAGGACCTGTGCTTTAATCTTTAGGCTCTTTTTACCTGGTTTTTAGCTCTCTCTGAGCTCCATTTACAGTAACACCAACCCCAACAGCTACTTTTTTTTATTCAATTAGTTAACATACAGTATACTCTTAGTTTCAGAGGTAGAGCTCCGTATATCCCGTGCCCTTGTTAATGTCCATCACCCAGTTACTCAGCAGCTACTTGTTCACCCATCTTGCAGGCCCAGCCTTTTTTATTTCTGTGATGGGCTTTGATGTTTTATAAATGAACTTAAGTTGAATGTGTCTTGAACTCTCGGATTTTGCAGTGAAAATTCTGCACTCTAACTATAGTGTATTTCAGCCATGTGTTGGCTTATCTTTTGTTTTACTTTTATTCCATAGTCTGATGCAGGCTGGGAAGAGTACTATGATTACATCTTTCCAGAAGATGCTGCCAACCAACCCAACCTCAAGCTCCTGGCCATGGCCAAACTTTGGAAGAAACAGCAACAGGAAAAGGAGGCTGCCGAGCAAGACCCAGATAAGGATAATGATGAGAGTGAATCCTGATGTTCTTGTTCATATTGATAAATGTTTTATTATTTTTATAAATTAATCATTCAGAACTCTTGTGACTCCATAAGTTTTTGTATATTTCACCATTGGAGTCTTTGATAGCTGCTTTCTGAATTATTTTTAAAATGCTCTTGTGTTAGTGAGAAGTGGGGGTTGCAAGTAAACTTTTTAACCACTGGATTTATCTGAGTCCAAACTTTTTTTTTGTCCACATCACGAATTAGGAAATCTAATTGAGGTAATGCTTTCAACTATTTTAGATGGACCTGCACTTTTGAAAGTGTTTTTCGAGAAGTATTCAAGTTACATTCTACAGTAACTTTTAAAGTAGCTTTTTCATGTTTGTCTTCTTCGTAAAGATACTTAGTGTACTCACCTGAAACTTCTGACTTCTTCACATCTTAAGTCACAGGCTCAAGTTCCATTCCCAGCTACCACTTGGTTATCTATAACAATCTCTCAGTTCTTCATTCATACAGGCTTCTGCCAAGTCATTTTGAGGATTACATTAGAAACAGAATATATCTGACACATTGTGACTGCTCAGTAAAATGTTAATCCCCAGCCATTTTCCAAACAAGTTCATTCTTTGTAGAATTGAATGTGCTTAGATTACTTTAACTTCTAAATATAATAGCCATATTTTTTTGAAAACACTAATTGGGAAATAATTTATACTTACTGTATTTCTGAACAAGGTATTTTTGTTACCAAGATGTTTTAGTCAGATTTCAGTTATGCTGTAATCAGTGCTGTGAATAACATTTCCCCCTGCTGCAGTAAGTTTGGGAAACCCAAGATTAAGAGTTAAGCCTTGTTAATCAAATCTCTTTACAGTTCAGCTTCTGAGAGCCTTGGATACATTACTGTACAAGATGAACCCCCGTAGCAATGCTCGAGTGTTTCCCAACCTTACTGGACGAGGGAGTCCTTTCTACCTGGAGTACTGATAAACATCCCTAGTGTGTTACAGCAGAAAGTAGCTACCGTAATCCAGGATACATCTTACACTTGGTTTAGAACATGTGAAAAACCGAAAGGTAACCAACTATAATGCCAAAAAAAACATTTTTAAGTACCACAGAGGTAACATATTTGTTGACACATTGCTCATATCCTCAAGCAAAAAATACTTGCCTGTTTTTTCTTGTTTTGTTCACTGCCCAAGCTATTTGACTCGAACTATCATCTTCAAGAGTATTTTTTTCACCTGGAAGGGCAACTAGCAAATTTAGGATTTCCAGATTTAACTGCGTAAAACTTAACTAAATTTACAAAAATATTAAGGAATTTAAAAAGCAATAAAATAAAGGGATTTTAAAAAGCTAGTCAGTATGGTACTAAATTGTATCATAAAACTAAGCTAGTGTTTGAGGGCAGAGGCAGCTGGATAGCCAGGATCAAAGGCATACCTGTGTTCAGCCTTGGTGCTTCAGGCTCTGGACCAGTGTCACCCAGCTGCTGGGTGTTACATGGGTCCTGATGATGGAGTACTGAGGTCTGGTTGGCCAAGAGGAATATTTCTGATTTTAATACCCTTTGGCTAAGTGCAAAGGGGTGAGATGAAAGCAGGACAAAATGCTAACATAAGTGACTAGTCAGGGTTTTCCTACAATTCTGTCCTGTTTGTGCTGCATAAGAACAAAAATTAATGGTCAGGTTCCCAATGTAAACTCCTACCACCACGTTCTGGCTATATCAGCATGCAGTGTGTGAAGGAAAAGTTTACCCTCTCATGGGAGAACATGAAAGATCTCTCTTACCCTCAACTGCACCAGAGTAAGTCCTTTCACAGGCAAAAGCTTTTTAGTAATTGTTTCTGTGGGGTTTTCTTTAGCCACTTTTACTCACTGGATATTTTCAGGTATTACAAGTAAAGAAAACTATACATGAAACTACATGGGTGGCCCATGACCTAGTTTTATGGCCTTTTAGAATTAGGTTCTTTTTCCCCTTTAAAGAAACCTCAGTGTCTATATTTTCAAAGGCAGGATTTAAGCAAAGTGGTGTGAGATTAGACAAGGAAAAGACCTGGAATTAACAGAATGAAAACAAGTATCCAGCTTCTAGAACACATTCATAGAGTCTATAGTGCATTTTATTATACATCTTAGATTTATACATTTCATATATGCTTTTAAAGCTTCAATTAACAGTTCGATACAAAATAAAAAATATATATGCAGCAGTGGTTCTCAGGCACGGAATTTAAGAGACTGGAGCAAGTTTTTTCCCTAGCATAAAGTGAATATTGTGACCCAAGATACCAGAATGTTTCCGTCTGACCTAGCTGCCTTTTTGATTGAATTTAATTACAGTGAACAGCTTTAGTAGGTATGATATTGTTAATTGGAAACAATGAGACTGAAGTTTATAACCTGTATTTTCTTGAAGTCTGTAAGACCTAAATGATTACTTTTCTCCTAATAGAGCTCCAAGATCATCCAATGAAAATAATTAAAATATCTGGAGCATCAGCCTAAGAACCACTGCCCATGGTTATTCAATGTCTTCAGGCCTCACAGGATGAGGTAATGGTATGATGGATTTCTTCTCAGTGTCTCTGGAAAGTGCTTTCCTCATATCTGTTAGGAAGCAAAATTTAATGTAAGTACCCAAATACCAAAATATCTTATGTGGAAGTGTATATGTAAAGTTCCCATAAGAGGTTTTTCCCCTACCCCTCCCATTTACTAGGTCCTCAGAAAATGTGTTTAAGTGAGACTCCTAGTCACAAGTACTTAGCTCTACGTACCAGTGTTCTTTTGACAAAATCTTAGTAAAATTAACATGCGTGTATGTAACATAATTAAACAACTGACAGTAATTAAACACTGGTTAATGTAAGTTAACCGGTGGTAGGTTTATGAAGGGCAGGTTAAAGGAGATTTAATTACAGCTCAAGTTTAAAAACTTTCAACAAATACAGTTCTTTTCAACTTATTAAAATGACTATAGAATGAATGTAAATGTTTTGGCTTTTTGGGGGGATACTGCCAAGAAGGGAGCTCACCATAGGCATCCTCATCAGGCTCCCCGTTGCTGGCTGAGTAGTACTCTATGACCGTCCTGTATACACTGTAGCCCAGCTGCTTATACATGTTGACTGCAACTTGGTTAGACACTCTTACAAAGAGATCGACGAAAAATCCACCCTTTCTTTAAATCAGAAAAAAAAAAGATGTTAAAATGTGGGGAATTCTAGAAAATACATGTTTTGAAACAACACTTGTTTTTAGTTGGCTTTGACTAATATTCAAAGAATGCAAATAATAGGACTTTGCAGCTGATTACCTTGTATCCTTTTATTTCTGAGGATTTATGACAATTATTTTGAGGTACAAAGAGATGATTTTCTGTTAGCATACTAACATTTTAAAACCTGTATTTTCTTTAAAAGATAAACTTCTAAAACATTTTTTAAAACCATAATTCTGTCTTTAATTAGTGTTTACATCACAGTAAATGACATGCTCATTATCAACTAGTATATGTGCAAATTAAAGATCTGAGCAATAACAAGCACTCACATAATGACAGGACACGAGCTGCCTGACACTTTTTAGGCATCCCTAAAGCCATCAGGTCTCTCTGGGCAGTGACAGCCATCCCCCTTACCCAGAGGTCTCCAAGTCCCAACTTTTACTCTCATTAGCTCCTTGGTTTTTGCTGTAGATTCACCACCTAGTACAGTGTTTCCTTGATGAATTTTACATAAATATTATTGTACCTTGCATATCCTTTGGTGATTTGTCCCTCTCAGTAATGTGCAAAGTCAGCCTGGTATATCTGGATTTTATTCATTTTCCCCTCTTTTTTAGCACTCCCTTGTAAGGAGAACACACCTCATCTACAAGTTGTCCATAGTCCCACAGATAAACATTTCGGGTTTTTATGATTATAAACTATGCTGTTATGAATTTCTTTATCGTATGTCTCATGGTATAATATCTAATGTCTACAACTAAGAGTGTCATCACTGGGCATCTTCACCTTTTTTAGGTAGTACCCATTTCCCAGTGGAGGGTAAGACTCCATTCCCATAGTGACAAGGCTTGGTGCACTCTTATTTTTGAAAAATCTCCTAAGTATCTCAGGGTAATTTTAATTGGCATTTCTCATTACTAATGAGGCTAAATACATTTTTGTAGGTCATTTAGATTTCTCATTTTTCAGTCCTTATTGGTCTTTCGTAATTTTTTTTCTCCCCCCAGCTGTGGTCCTCTATGTATTCTGGGTAGTTGACATTGTGTAAAGCATTGTTGCAAATCTTTTCCCAGTTTGTGGCTTGACTTATTATCCTCATGTAACTTCTGATGAAGTTACTTCACTTCAGTGAAGTTGCATATGAGCCTCTCCTTTACAATCAGACTTTTTATGGCTTATATGAGAAGCTCTTTTCTACCCTGAGGTCATGGATACACTCTCCTATATTACTTAAAAAGGCTTTTGAGTTTTGTTTTTTCACATGTAGGTGTTTAATAAATCTGGAATTGATTTGTGTATGGTAAGGCAGTAATCTGGGAAATGTTTTTCCCATGTGGTTATCCAGTTGTGCCACCATCCTTACTGAAGACTGTATCCCTTCACTGCTGCTCTGCAGTTGCTTCCTGTGTGATATGTCAGAATTCACGTATCCCTGCGTCTGTTCCTCATCTCTGTTCCACTGGTCTAGACAAGTACTCCAGCACTGACACAGAGCTTACTCATTAAAGCTTGATATCTGGAGGGGCAAACCTGCCCACTTTGTTGTTCAAATAATCTTGTCTCTTTCCATTCCCCTGTAAGGTTCAGAATCAGTTGTGTAAGTCTCACAAAAAAGACTGGACATGTGGGCTGCAGTTACAGTTTGGCTCCCTGGATCAAACACCAGTGTAGCCCTCCCTGCCACTGACATAGTTCTCTCTCCACTAAGGGAAGTCATCTTTTCTGTCTCTCAGGAAAGTGTTAGAAACTTCAGAGAAGTCTTGCATAGCTTTTGTTAGATTTTCTCAAAGGGCTTAATGTATTTTGATGTCACTGTAATTGGCATCTTTTCTTAATTTTACTTTTTGTGTAGAAATGAAATTTTTATACTGATTGTCCAACAACTCTGCTTAACTTTTATTCTAAACATTTATTTGTAGCTTCTTGTGGTTTTGTTTGTACAGTCTTATGTGTACAAAATAAGAGCTTTGTTTCTTCTCAATCCTTGTATCTTATTTTTCTTGCTGTCTAGAATTTCCAGTTAATTACTGAAGATGGGCTGACTGTAGGCATCCTTCCTTGTCTCAGCCCTTTACACTCAACCATCTGAGCCACCCAGGCGTCCCTATTATGTGACTCTTATTAATAAGTATACCAACTGTCTTTTGGTTAGAATTTGCATGATAATTTTAAAAATTTCTTTCAATCTTTAATCTTTACATATATTTCCTATAAATACAGTTCTGACTGTCTTTTACTGCTGTAAGAACATTTTAATGTGGGGTTTTTCCCTTTTTAATAAATTTTAAATGTACATTATTCTTTTACTACAGGTAAATTATACAGCAGACTATAGGGGTTATTAATGTGGGGTTTTCCCTTTTAATAAATTTTAAATGTACATTATTCTTTTACTACAGGTAAATTGTACAGCAGACTATAGGGGTTATTCATTCTAACTGAACTTTATGCCTGCTGATTAGTAACTTCCACTCCCCTCTCCCTTGGTCTCTGGCTACCACCATTCTACTCTTTGATTCTCCAAATTTACCTGTTGTGGATATCTCATATAAGTGGAATCACACATTATTTGTCTTTCTGTGGCTGGCTTCAGTTTACTGTAATGTCTTCAGGCCTTTGTCTTTTAACTAGAGTAATTAATCCATTAATATTTAGTGCTGTATTTACTGATTATACTTGAATTCATAGCTAACACATCTCAGTTCAGGCTTTTATGTGTTTTAACACTTTAATTTCCTTTTTCTCTCTTGTTTTTAATGTATATAGTTAAAAATACATGTATATATGTAAATAGGTATACACACACACACACACACATCTTAGTAACTGTTCCAAAATAATGAAGATTTAGAAACTGGAAAAGACAGGAGCTTAGTTGTTTTCTACTCTGAGAATCTGTCCCATAAGTACATAAAATCATATGTGTAGGGTGATAGCTCATTAGAACCTATTTCTTAATTCCCTGTCCACTATATAATAACACCAAATACTTTTTTTCAAAAAGATAACAAATGCCATTAACAAATATGTATAAACTAAAACTTTTCAAGTACTAAAACTGATTTTTCAATTAATACTATTTTCTCTCTTTCCTGAATAAGCTCAAGTTCCTTTTGCCCCCAACTTGGCCCAGAGCATTTTCAGGCCATGGCTAGCTACTTCTTTAAAACTTACGTTTTTAAATCCATTAAATGGAAAACCTCAAGAGCCCTTCTCAGCAAATATTCCCTCTCCTATATACTTCTAGGCATCTAAAAGTAGAGGAAAAAAATAAATGGCAGCTTGACAAACTGATTAAACTTAAACACACATCTTGTATCTCTTTTAGAATGGGAGCTGCCAGGAGTCTTTTAATCATATTACTTTTATCTCACATAATGAGGGTGTTTGACATACACAATAGGTCTTTTTGTAAAAAGCCCTAATGCTGGCAGTTGTGTTTTTAGTGTGTACCCAGAGTGCTCCAAGGTGGCTCAAACTCTTAGAGGTGCTATAGGATATTTCAGATGTTTGTGGGAAACACAGATAAACCTTACATGTCAGACACTGGCAAACTATTAGTTTGATATAATCACAAATGCAGCATTACATGGTGTTAAGCTTCTTGTAATGACAAAGGTCATCAAAGGTTTTATGAAGCCAGGTTTTGGCAGTTCCTGTGACTAAAAAAAAAAAAAAAAACAACAACCCAGTACTACAAGAAAATCAGTATGAAATAAAATTGCAGGTGGCTGTGTCAAATCTGTTTCCAAGCTTACGAAGTCATGAAATGCCCAAAAGGCACACATTTCATTAGTAGGTAACCACAGTTATTTAACAATGAAATAATATTTTTTCTTTCAGTTTGTTTATTTTTTTCAAACAGCTACTAGTTTGTTAGGCCATAAGTATTTACTAAGCAGTTGGGAGATAAATGCTTAAGTCTAAACTGAGGGATTTATTTCCTTTTTTTGGGCCATAGGGCACTATGAAAAAAATCAATGAGATGCAAAGGGCGATGTTGACAGAGAATTTGGGAACATCTGCAACATGTCAAGAACACCAAAAAATCCCCCCCCCCCCAAAAAAAACAAAAAAGGGCTAGTCTTTGATTGCATCTATTACCCAGAATATAAGCCCATGGCAGGTCACTTACTTTGCCTGAATTTTCTTCAATGGCAAAATAGGGACAATGCTACTACTCTGAACATGTGAATACACAACTACTGATGCAAATGAAAATCCTGCAAACTGAAGCACAATATTCAGCCTGAACAGGGGGAAAAAAAAAAAAAAATCTTACAAATTTTCACCATAAGAAAAACCAAATAGGGTTCATAAATTATTACTTGAAAAGCAGGATCTCACCTTTCTGAAATCTCCTCTAATAACTCCATAAGTTTAGCAGCCAAACCAAGACGTCGAAATTCTGGGGCGACAGAGAGAGCAGTGACGTGCCCGTGCCATTCTTCCCTAGCTACTGAGCCTTCTGCTTTACCCATGACTGCCAATAAAAGATTGCACTCAGTAATTAAACATGGATTTATACATGAATACAGAATGACTGTCGGTACATTTTTATTATAAAGAACACTAATGACGAAGTCTTAATTTTTAAGGAACACATAGTCATCTAGCTAATGGTTATTAGTGCTTATTTGACTCTCACTTAGAGAAAGGCTTTTTTTTTTTAAGGAATGATACACTAAAAACACAACTAATTTTGAACACAATCAGAATATCTTTTTTTAAATATCTACATTTGATGTAGGTATGTATGTGTACACAAAACTTGGAGTCTACAACTCAAGTTTTTATTAGTAATGCTACTAATTCAATGAAGATGCTATAATTCCTGTGTTATGTACAAAAAAAAACATGTAGAAATATAAGCACAGAATGAAAGATCCATGAAGCCTGAGACCATGTCTGTCTGTGCCCCCTGGGGCCTAGAGCACAATGCCTAAAATACAGAAAGCATCAGTGAGCTGTCAGTGGTTAAAGGAAATAAAATTCTAGGCAGCATGATTATATTTCCACTTCTGCAATCAATCTAAAACAATCAGTTGAAACCTACATTAAAATCTCAACTCCCTACTCAAAGTTCTAGTGGTATTATACTTACTATAACCCATTAACTCTCCACCAGGTGCCTCCGCAACAATGAAGTACTCTGGCCAGTGGGCAAGGTACTGTAAGTAAAAAGGAATCCCATACTAGAGTCTTGTTAAGGAGTGTGGAAAGTAATGGACAGTACAAAGTTCTTCATAAAAGAAACATTATGAAGAAAGGTTCCTTTGAAAATATAGTTACTTTATCCCCAGCTCAATATATGTGTGATCTGTATATTCATGTCAGTACATTAGGTTAGCACTAATAATCTATAACAAAATTGCCTGAATATATAAGTTCAAAAATAAGAGTGGAGACAACACCATCTAACAGCAGAGAAACCAGGAGCCTGAAGTTCTATCATGTGTCCATACTGATCACATTGTATCTAAATCTCTGCACAGCACTTACCAGCACTGGGTATTGTTTACTCTCTCTCTCCCTTTTGGATACCAAGGTCATGTTCACTCTATCCCTGGTGCTTAGCACAAAGTAGATGCTCAATATATTTGTTTTTCCATAATTGCACTAGAAAATTAATGACTAGTTCCTACTTCAGCTGTGTGGCTGTGAAAATAACTAAAAGTTAAGTAGAGTAGTCAATTACCTAGTGTTTCCCCTGCACTGATTCAAATTCTCCCTTTCTGGTACTATAAACAGATGCTGACTTAAGAGTGAAAGCCTGAATAATTTGCTCATTATGACACTCTCCAACCCTGGCATCCTTACTGACATGTGCTCATTCTATTTCTTCTTAGTGTAAGCTCGCTGATAAAATTCTATGAGGGGCCACCACCAATCACACTATTTTTTTTTTATATTTCTGTAATATCTGCATAAATCCTTCAGATTCTCCTCTGAATGACAGCTACTATTTTGAGCACTCTACAAACATAACCCATAACACTGCAGGCCAACCAGTCTTCTTGCCAGTCAGCCACCGATACACAAGAACCGCCTCTCGTCCAGCGCCAGGAGGCGGGATACTGGCTCAGCAATCACCAATACCTGGCAGGTTACTTGCACACATGGCCTAACCTGGATTATGGGACTTTTACTGTATATCTGAAGTGTCACCAGACACACACCATGTAAGTTGATTTGCATCCTAATACTTTACCTTATTATACAGTGAAGATTTTTTGTGTCACTCAAAAATCTTTTTAACATGGAGGTCTCTAAAAAGTAGTAATTTTTTGAAATACAAAACGAAAACTTTGGTGATTTTTCTGCTTTTTCACTCAGCTTTGTTTCTGATATGTAGCCCTGTTGTTATCTCTACCTATAGTTATTTTTTAATTATGTATAGTATAACTCTGTCGGGTGAACAATTTAAATCACCTATCTGCTGACAAGGGACATGTGGGTTATTTTCAGTTTCTTGAAAATCTCTTTAAATTCCTCACAAATACAGTATATTTTTTTCTAACCATTTCCTTGTTTGTGAATGCTATTCCAAATTTTTAATATTCTAAATCTGTAATAAAAATGTCAGTAATGACCTAACTCGGGGGTTAACAAACATTTCCTATAACAGGACAGTAAATATTCAAGGCTAGGTGTACCATATGCTCTTCTGATACAACTACTCTGTGATAGCCATAGACAAAGCTACAGACAGTATGTAAATTTTTCAGCATGGTTATGTCTTATTAGACACAATACAGTTTTGTAAACTGTATTTACAAAAACAAAATTAGGCAGTGGACCAAATTTGGCCCATGCACCTTAGTTTGCTAGCTCCTCACCTGTTATTTTTAGCTTCCGGGAAGTGGAATTACTTTGTTTGTATTACACTGCCAAAGTGCCTTTCAGAAAGACTCTTGCAGTTTATACTGTCACTAGCAATTTGTGAGAATGTTCCTCTTACCCTCATCAGCATAAGTTTAATCATTTTTTAATCCCTGATAGAATCTGATAGGTAAAGCACAGCATATCATTTTGGTTTTAATCCACATATCTTTTGACTGGTGGGACTGAACCCATAATAATGTCATTAGCTTCTTCTCCCTCTTTTGTTAAATTATCAGTTAATATTACCCTCCTACTCTGCAGTGGACATGGAGTAGAAGCTAGAAAGCCACTGAGAATGTAGGGTTGTCTCTTAGTGCAACATAACCCACAGCACCCCAACTTCACACATCTTTGCCCACTTTCATTGGGGAACATCATAGATATGGCTAATTATTACCCCCTAAATCCTTAGTAATAAGCCCAAATGTGAAGCTGGGTTCATTCCTGGACTGTTATAGCTTGGTGAGTGTGGCAGGAGGCAGCTGCTGGTCAGTGGGATACAGAAGCCTGTATGGTACTTCCTAAAGGTACCCCTGAAAGGTAAGGTCACTCTCACCTTCCCCTCTGTTGATCCTCCTGCCAGGAACATGGACGTGATGCCGTTTGCTCGGGCAGCTATCTGGGATAGGAAAGCCAAGGCCACCCTGGGTGAGATGGTGGTTAAAGTGCACAGCCTGGTTGCAGATGACTTCATGAAACCACCACAGACTGCTCGTCACCACCAGGCTTCATTCACAGAGTAATAACCCATCCTGAAGTCACTGCTTTCAGTTGTATAGAGCCATACTTACTACCAAGGGGAGCTGCACTGCTGTAGTTATGAGGTCATTTTGCTAGCAGCTTGCCAGGCAGATTTAAAACAACTATGTCCCAGTTTGTTTGTTTTTTTTTAATTGCTTTCAGTGTTGCTTATGTTTCCTGGCCTGCAAGTTTTAAAGTTTTTCGGTACTCAAGTCATTTTTTCTTCTGTTTCTCCATGTTCCTTACTCTTAGCCTTCATTTAACTTTTTTTTTTAAAGGATACAGTTTCTGTAAGTGGATCCAAGTTACTAAAAGAAAGAAAAGAAATGTCAGTAGTAAGCAGTGTTGACAAAACCAGTTTAAATAAGCCACTGAAACTAAAAACATGCACCAGAAAAACAAAACATGCTAAATCCACAACTTTAAAACCAACTTTGGGGCTAAGGAAGCTACCGAAGGCCAAACTGAGCCATCGCTCAGTTTATCATCATCACATCATCACAGCCACTATAAAGATATCTATAAATTTTTATTTAACTGTTTCTTCCTTACAAATTACTTTATAGTTAATACACCTGCATCAAAACCTTCCATTTTATAAATGGCAGTAAATCATCAATGGAAGTGGGGCCCAACCAGGCATATAAGTCACAGAAAGTAAAACTAGCTCCCTGCAGCATCTGACAGCAGTCCCTCCTGCCTATCTCTGGGCCTTCAGCTGCTCAGTGTGGGCCTTCTCACCACTTGGTGTTTGCTTACCCCTCTTCTACATTCTTACTTCCTCTTCCCCACCATCCCATCCCTTAATTTTGGAGGAAGACCCCCAGATCTGGCTCTGGTGCTACCCAGCACCTGTCCCACCTGATCACAACACTCCTGAGTCA
>RCUC01158689.1:0-26044 GCA_003697995.1 Taxidea taxus jeffersonii
TTGGAACTGCATCTTCAGTTAATGGTTAAGAACACTTCATCATTTAAGGGGGCAAAACAATGCAGTGAAAAGCCTTCATCTAAATAGAAATTCAAGTGCAATGGGGATCAGCAACAATCAATATTTTTGTATTATGAATTTGCTTTTTCATGGACCCAAGTGCATCAAGTGATCAAGGCAGATAATGATAATCATTCTATAAAGGTAAACTTTTTCCCGGAGTTGGGGGGGGCAGGTAGACAATGCATTTTATAGAAACTCATAAAAAATATTGCATTATTCATACAAAAATTTCAAAAATGCCTCTGTCCTTTGCTTGTAGATCATCATAGTCTCCCTGTATCTTCACATTGTCCTTCCTCTGTGTTTGTGTTCTAACCTCCTCATTTTGTAAGAACACCATTATGGAGGAAAGCTCATCCATATGGTCTCATTTTATCACAATCAGATTTTTAAAGGCCCTATCTCCAAATATAGTCATATTATTGCATACTAGGGGTTAGGACTTCAATATGTAAATAATAGAGGAGAACACAATTCAGCCCATAATAACATCTAAAAACAGAATAAATTTAAAAATTGAATTTAAACTTTATAAGACTAAATATTAAGAAGGATGACATAAAACATGACTGAGGAAACAATAGTTTCTAAATCCATCCATGCAATGTGGCTAAAGAGGCATTTCTTTTTTTTTTTTTAAGATTAAAAAAATATATTTATTTGACAGACAGAGATCAAGAGGCATTTCTGAGAGAAATCTATTCAAACTGTTCTGGATTAGGAAGGAAAGATTTTCAAAGATTGATAAATTGAAGGCTATTCAAAAAATACAATAGCATGAAAATTAGCTTAAAAAAAGAGAACATGGGGGAAGGAAATCCAGAGACACAAATCTATAAGAAAGTATTCTAACTTTTGACATGAGATCAAACCAGGAAATTGTAGGGTTCTGGAGACGGAATGGCAGGTAGAAACAGAGATAGGTGCTTAAAAGCTGAGAACTTGTAGTTTATTTGTGATGCATTGAAATGCCAATGCAGACACATTTCTCATTGTGGGATTTTAAAAAGCCTGAATTAAATATAGGACTCAGTTCAGCTGAGTTTTCATCACTACATAACAAGGATATCCCTTCCTCTAGTTTCTAATAACACGCTCCTCATTTCCTACTGAGACCTCATCAGAACAACCTTCAACATTCATATTTCTACAAACATTCTCTTTGTGATGGTGTATATATTCTCTAATACAATAGAGGATTTCTCTGATGCTCCTTACTTCATCCTTAACATCTCTATTTCTACTAACAATATCTTCACAACAATCTAAGCATTTTATATCATGATTCCTAAAATTCTTCCAGCCCCTACCTACCAATTATTCAGTTATAAGCCACTTCCATATTTTCAGATATTTCTTATAGCAACATAACACTTCCTAGTACCAAAATATTTATTGAAAGAGATTGGTTTATGTGATTGTGAGGACTAACTTTGCAGGTCAAAATCCACAGAGCAAACCATCAGGAAAGGCAAACTAGAATAGCTAAGCACAAGCTGAGCTGCATCTACAGGCAGGATTTTGTTTGTTTGTTTTCAAGGAAACTTCAGTTTTAATCCTAATTTTTTTCGCTGAGTAAATCAAGCCCACCCAAATTATCTAACATATTTTAAGCAAACAGATTATAGACTTTAATAACATATAGAAGATACCTTCACCATAACACCTAGATTAATATTACGCTGCATAATTGGAGACTATAGCCTAGCCATTTTGACACATAAGGCTGAGTGGAGCACTACATCTAAGTTTTTTGTTTGTCTCATATATCCCAGACTTGGTACTAAAGAAGCTGAAGCTGACAATTTAAAAAAGCCATTGGGAACAAAAGCAACAAAAAAGCCCCAAGAGAACCCTAGACTGAGGCAATTTAACAGGGCAGAAATTTTAGACAATAATCTTTTACCCTCAGTGAACAAGATGAAAAGTACTTATGGTACCATCCTATCCCCACCAGCTAAGCCAATACGGACCCTAGACTCCATTCTTTCTGGGCTATAAGATGTCACCCCTTGTAACTTGTTCCCAGTCTGGTTTTAGAGAAGACAAGAGTAGAAAGCTGGAGCTTTCATCCCAGTCTAGTGGTAACAAGGTCCCCCACCCTGCAGTATCAGTGGAGAACAGTGGGGATCCTATAATCTAACTGCCATAGGTCACCACTTTTACTCAATGGCCTATATTAGAGGAGGCTGAGTGGGAAGATGAAACTTTTCACTATTATGTCATGATAATGAGTACTCCCTCTTCCCATTGTATCAGTGATAACTGTCTAGGAAGCAGTAACCAGGAGTTCCTCTTCCTCCTGGAGAAGGTACTGTCAGTGAAGCATCAATGAAGAGCTGGTAGAAACCTAGAAAACAAGCTCCATCCATTCAATGAAGTAACCGTCCTCCACCAATGTTATCAAAGGCACCTAGTAAGGAGCCTGAACTTTCACCCTCCTCTAGAAGTAAGAAGGCAGTACTCTCCATACCTACTTTCACTGGCCCACTATTAGATAAGACTTATTAAAAGAGATTTAAATAAGATCCAGTGCCGAGGTGCCTATGTGGCTCATTCAGTTAAGCATCTGCCTTCAGCTCAAGTCATGAACCCAGGGTCCTGGGATCAAGCCCCATGTCTGAGCTGCCTGCTCAGTGGGGAGCCTGCTTTTCCCTTTCCTGCTCCCCTTGCTTATACTCTCTCTGTCTCTCTGTTAAACAGATAAATAAGTATCCAATGTCTTTTAATCCCGTACTTGTAGGGGCACATATGTGACTCAGTCAGTTGAGCCTCCAGCTGTTGATTTGACTCAGGTTGTGATGTCAGTGTTGTGAAATAGAGCCCTCTGTTCATTTCTGTACTTAATGAGCAGTCTCTTCCTCTCCCTCTGTGCCTCCTTTCTTAAATAAATAAACAAACAAATAAATAAATAAATAAAAATACTAAAGCTGTAATGTTTAGGAAAAAAGGAAAATTCATTTATTCTACCAAAACACAGAAAATCTCACCCTGGATGTAAAAAGATAATCAACAGATGACAACACTGAGATGAGATAGATATTTGAGTTGTCACATGTTTTTAAAGCAGCTAGCATAAACAGATTCCAGAATCAATTATAAGCATGCTTGACATAAATGGGGAAAAAAAAATCTTAGCAAAGAAAGGATGTTAAGAAGAAACAAATGAAATTTTAAAGCTAAAAAATAAAATTAATTTTTTAAACTAAAAAAAAGAACAGCTGAAATAAAAATTTACTGAACAGGCTTCAGCAATAAAGTAGAAAGACAAAAATTCAGTGAACCGTGCAAAATGGCAGGATGGGAATTTCTAGCACTCCTACTCCCATTAGAAGCATCAATTAAGATATCTGTGCACAAAAATACTTTTACAAGAACTAAGGACTCCAGGTTAGAAATACAGCTCCTGGGTGAAGCATATAAATAAGAAGAAACATATTGAAGAGGGTAGGAAAGATAGATGCACAAATGATAAAGACAAGGCATCAAAGCATACCATTGCAGAAAAACATCAATTCACAAAGGGATAGCAGGAAAGAAGGAACAAAGGAACAACAAAAAACATCCAGAAAATGGTAATAAGATGGTCCCTAACTATCAATAATTACTTTAAATTCAAATGGATTAAATTTTTCAATCAAAAAGCATAAAAGTGGCTAAATGGTTTAAAAATCAAGACCCCACTATGTGTTACCTACAAGAGATCAAGCAGCTTTGAAGAGACACATGTGGGGCGCCTGGGTGGCTCAGTGGGTTAAAGCCTCTGCCTTAGGCTCAGGTCATGATCTCAGGGTCCTGAGATAGAGCTCTGCATCGGGCTCTCTGCTCAGCAGGGAGCCTGTTTCCCCCTCTCTCTCTGCCTGCCTCTCTGCCTACTTGTGATCTCTGTCTTTCAAATAAATAAATAAAATCTTAAAAAAAAAAAGAGAGAGAGACACATGGGTTCCTTTAAGTAAAGGGATGGGGAAAGATATTCCATGAAAGTGAAAACAAAAGAGAGCTGAAGTACCTATATTTATATCTGACAAAATAGATTTTAAGCCAAAAGCTATAACAAGAGAAAAAGAAGGTCATTGAACAATGCTAAATAGTTCAAGAGGATAAAACGATTGAAATATATATGTGTGTATATATATATGGCAGTGAAGCACCTAAGTATATTAACCAAATACTCACAGAACTAATAGTAGGAGACTTCAATAGCACACTTTCAACAACAGATAGATCATCCAAACAGAAAACCAATATGAAACACTAAACCCGAATCTCATTTTAGACGAAGTGGAACTTGCAGAATAGTCCACCCAACAACACCAGAATACCCATTCTTCTCAAACACACATGGGACATTCTCCAGAATGTATTCTGGAGATGTGATAAGTCACAGAACAAGCCTTAGCAAATTAAAGAAGATTGAAATCATTCCAAGTATCTATTGCAACGTAAGTGATATAAAACTAGAAAATAATAAGAAAAGAAAACTGAAAAATTCACAAATGTGCAGAAATTAAATACATTCCAATAAATGCTTACATTAAGAACAAAAGAAATATAACAAATAAACAACCTAACTTTACACCTTAAGGAACTTAAGAAAAAGGAACAAACTAGCCCAAAGTTTGTGGAAGGAAAGAAATAACAAAGATCAAAGCAGAACTAAATGAAATTGAGACCCCAAAAAACAAGAAAAAAAATAATGAATATAAACGAAAAACAAAATTGTCAAATCTTTACCTAAAAGAGAAAAAGAGAAAAAAAAAACAAATAAATAAAATAAGGAACAAAAGAGGACACACTCCATCTGATATCACAGAAATATAAAGAATCATAAGAGATTACTATGAATGATTTTCACCAGTACTGAATAATCTAGAAAAAAAATGGATAATTTCCTAGAAACACACAGCCTACCAAAACTGGCACATGAAGAAAGAAACAAACAAAAAATTTGAAAAGACCAATAATGAGATTATTGATGAGGCCAATAATAAGATTAAACCTCCCACCAAAGAAAAGCTCAGAAATAGATGGTTTCATTAGTGAATTTTACTAAATATTTAAAAAACAAATTAACGCCATTTCTTCTCAAACTGTTCCAAAGCATTAATGAAGAGGAAACAATTCCAAATTTATTTTATAAGGCTAGCATTACTCTGTTGTCAAATCCAGATGAGGATACTACAAGAAAAGAAAATAATACCCCTGATAACTATAGGTGTAAAAGTCTTGACGAAATTCTAGCAAACCAAATAAAAAAGTACAATTAAAAAAATCATATGCCATGGTCAAACAGAATTTATTCCTAGATGCACTGATAGTTATGAACACACATATTAGTAAATATTTTATACCTCATGAATAGAATAAAAAATAAAAATCATATGATTGCCTAATTAGATGCAGAAAATCATTTAACAAAATTAAATATCCTATAATAATAAAAATTATCAAGACATTGGGTATAGAAGGGATGTACCGTAGGATAATAAAGGCCAGAGATGACAAACACACAGCATTTTATTCAATAATGAAAGTTTGAAAGCTTCTACCCTAAGATCAGAGACAAGACAAGGATGCCTACTCTCACCACTCCTTTTTATCATAGTACTAGAAGTCACAGCCAGAGAAATTAGGCAAGAAAAACAAATAAAATCATCCAAAGCAGAAAGAGAAAGTAAAATTTTCTATTTCAAGATAATATTCTTTTATATAGAAAATCCTAAAGACACTGAAAATCTGTTAGAACTAACCAACACATTCAGTAATGTTGCAGTATCTAAAAATAACATATAGAAGTCAGTCGGACTCTAAACACTAACAATGAACTATCTGAAAAAGAAACAAAGAAAACAGCCACATTTTACAATAGCATTAAAAAGAGTAAAATACTTAGGAATAAATTTAACAAATGAGGTAAAAGATTGGTACACTGAAAATTATAAAACACTGATAAAAAAGTTAGAAGACACATATAAATGGAAAGCCATCTCATGTTCATGGATCAGAATAATTGATATTGTTAAATTTCCACACTACCCAAAACCATCTACAGATTTAATGCAATTCCTATCAAAATTCCAATGACATTTTTCCACAGAAATATAAAAATCTTAAAATTCATATGGAACCACAAAATACCCCAAATAGCCAATGCAATCCTGAGAAAGAATAAAGTTAGAGGAATCTCAATTTCTGATTTTAAACTTTATTACAAAGCTATATAATCAAAACAATATTGGCATAAAGAGAGATGCAAAGACTCCTGGAACACTATCAAGAGCTGAAACACCCACATGTAAGGTAACTAATATTTGACAAGGAATCCAGGACAGGATCATTTAGGACAGGATAGACTCTTCATTAAATAAATGGTGTTGGGGAAAATATATTTACATGCCAAGAAATGAAATTTGACCCTTATCTTATACCACTCACCAAAATTTACTCAAAATAGATTAAAGATTTAAAATTAAGACCCAAAGTTGTGAAACTACTAGAAGAAAGCCTAGGAAGATGCTCCTTGACGTTGGTCTTATTAATGATTTTTTGGATGTGACACCAAAAATGAAAGCAACATAAATAAAAATAAACAAAGAGGCAGCATCAAATTTAAAAATCTGCAAAACAAAAGAAAAAAAAAAGAAAAAGGCAGCTTAGAGTATCAGAGAAGATATTTGCAAAATGACTTATCAAGTTATGAGTTAATATTCAAACTATATATAGGAGACTCCTACAATTCAGTAGCAAAAAAAAAAAAAAAACACAAAAAACTGACTAAAAGTAGACAAAGGAATTGAAAATATTTTTTCAAAGAAGATATACAAAAGGCCAATAGGTACATGAAAAGATGCTCAACTATAAATCATCAGGGAAATGCAAATAAAACCATAATGAAATATGACTTCACACCCGTAATATGGCTATTTTCAAAAAGACAAGAGGAACAAGTGTTAGAGAGGCTGTAGAGAAAAAAGAAATCTTTGTACACTGTTTGTGGGAATGTAAATTGCTATAGCCACAAATAAAAACACTATTAAGATTCCTCAAAGAGTTAAAAATAGAACTAATATATCATCCAGTAAATGCACTTCTGGGTATATATGTGAAAGAAATGACATAAATAAAATCCATATCTCTAAGTGATATCTCTCATGTTTATTGCAACATTATTTACAGTAGCTGAGGCAAGGAAATGCACTACATATCCATTGACAGATAAATGGATAAAGAAAATGTGCATATATAAAATATTTATGTTATATAAATACTATATATTATATTGTATATTCTCTCTATATAAAATATATAATGGAATATTATTCAGCCATGAAAAAGAAGGAAATCTTGTCATTTGTGACAGTATGGGCGGGATTTTTTATCAAAATGCTAAGAAAAATGTCAAAGAAAGTCATATATGGTATGTGGAATCTAAAAAATTGAGTTCATAGAAATGGAAAATAGAATAGTAGTTGCCAGAGGCTGGGGAGTAGGGAAAATGGGATGATGTTATACAAAGGCTATACACATCCAGCTATAAGATAATAAGCTCTTTGGATCTACTGTACTGTATAATATCTGTAACTAACAAGGCTATATTACCTATATGAAAATTAGGAGAATGAATCTTAAAATTTATTACCACAAAAAGCTACTTGTGTATATTTGCATAATTTGTATAATATTTATATATGTATAATAATTTGTATACATATGTAATTATGTATAATTATGTATGGGGGATGGAGGTATTAACTAATATTATTGTGGTAATCATTTTGCATTATATAAATGTATTGAATCATCTTATTGTACACCTTAAGCTTACATATGTTTTATGCCAATAATATCTTAGTAAAGCTGGAAAAAAGAGAAATTCTTCTCTAAGAAGAAAAAAAAATCATAAAACTAGAAGATAGGATAATAGTAATTATTTAAGCAAAACAACAAAGAGAAAATAGGCCAGAAAAAAAAAAGAAATGAGCAGGATATCAGGAAGTTTTGGAACAATAATGAAAATCCTAACATTTATATTCTTGGAGTCTTAGAAGGAGATAAAATAAGTGGAGACTGAAAAAAATTCAAAGAAAAAACTGTCAATAATTTCCCAAATTTGATTTCAGATTCAAAACACAGAGTGAGTTTTAAACAAGAAAAATCCATAAATAAACTCCTAAAGACACATTGTAATCAAACTTCTGAAAACTATAGACAAACAAAAATCTTGTAAGCAGTGAGAGATAAATGATATAAAGGAAAAACAATTCAAATGAGTGGATTTCTCATTTGAGGTCATGGAGCCCAGAAGTAGTAAAAATTTTTTCAAGTTCTTTAAAATAAACAGCTTTCAACACTGAATTCTATATCCAGCAAGAAATGAAAAGGAAGTAAAGACATTTGCACACAAAGGAAACTTAAAGTATTTATCACAAATCAGTATACTGTAAAGGAAAATCCAGAAGGAATTCTTTAAGTAGAAAGGCACAGTAAAATATGGAATCTAAGAACATCAGAATGGAAAGAAGAACAGTGAAAGGAATAAGAGGTTGTCTTTCTCCTTTTGATTTTTCTAAATTATGTTTAATGGTTGAAACAAAAAGTGTGTTTTCTGATGTGTTTTTTATATATATATAGAAGAAATATTTAAGACAATTATACATTATAGAGGATTAAGAGACTTAATGTAATGAAAGATTTCTACATTAGACACAAATTATTAAAATGCTGTTTTCCAAAGTATATCAGTAGACTCTGATAAGTTATGTCTGTGAAATGCTAAGCTCGGAGAAACCACTAAAATATTATATAAGAGTTAGAAAAAAAATACTCTACACCCAAACAGTATTCTAATAAAATGTTTATATGACACACAGAAAAGAAGGGGGAGAAAACAGAGTAACAAAAAACAGAAAATAAAAATAATAAAATACCAGACTTAAACCTTAATAAATCATTACTTACCTCAAATATAAATTGACTAACTTATATTAGTCAATTTATATAATATATATTTACTAATTCAAAGATAGACATTGGTAAATGAACTAAAAAAAAAAAATGCCCCAACTATATTCAAGGGTCCTACACTGAATGAAAAAGTTAGTCCCAAAATGTCTGTTTATATAACATTCTTACAAATGACAAAGTTAGGGAGCTAGAGAACAGATTACTGGTTAGAGGGTATGGTGTGCACATAGAGTAGTAGCACAAGGGGAGATATTCTTGGTGATGTATCTTGATTCCAATGATAGTTACATAAATTTATATATATGATAAATTAGCATGAAAAGATACACACACCAATATTCCTGTTTTGGATATGGTACTATAGTTATTAAGATATAGCCGAAGCTGGGTGAAGAGTACATGGAATTTTCATTGGAAAAAAGCAATTCAGAGCTTAAAGAAAATTAATATTTTTTTCAAAAAAGGAAAACATAACAGTATCCATCTTTATGTCATTTCAGATGTAATTTGTTTTTGGAGAAAACATCTTGACCTCTAATTTGCAATTGCTTTCAATTTCCTGTTCCTTCTTAAACACCAACTCAATAATATGCTAACCATATCATAATGTTATACTATTGTGAAATGTCCAATAAAATGGAAATCCAGTTTGTAGAATCATAGTACTTAAAGTAATGTCCTCTCTGACTTTATATGTATAAACTATATAAATCATCTTTGTCACATCAGGATCAATCAGGATCAATTCTTTAAAAGATTTCCAATTATTACTTTTTTGTATAATTTCCCAATATTAAAGTCTTTTACTCTGATAAAAGTCTTCTATGATTTTATTTGTATGTGTGACAGAAAATGAAGCTATTTGTGTCTTATTTCTACTATGGTGCCAATACAATAGGTACAAGATACTAGAATAAGTATAAAGCAGAGATTCCTTGTATGTTGATTTTTTTTTTTCAAAATAAATCTTGGAGAATCTTTTTGCTTTTGTTTTTATGATCTATTTATTTATTTTAGAGGTGTGGGAGAACCAGTGGTGGGGGAGGAGTAGAGAAAGAAGGTGAGAGAGAATCCAAGCAGATTCCCCACTGAGCATGGAGTCCGATGTTGGGATCAATCTCACAACCCCAAGATAATGACCTGAGCCAGAATCATAAGTCAGATGCTTAACTGACTGAGCCATCCAGGTGCACCTTAGAGAACCTGTTTTATGAATCTTGCTACTCTCAGCACTTTAGGCAAATAAAGGAGAAATAAAGAAAAAATGCAAAGATATTTACTTGGAAACAAGTTGATGCTGTGGACTGCAGCTACCTCCTTTTGGGTTCAGAAGTTTGGGGAGCTACCCCCTTCATCTTAATTCTAGAGATAGTGAGTATCAGTGGTGAGCATTACCACACATTGATATGTCTCTGTAGATGGGATACTCTGCATTCCAGTCTCATGCTAAGCTGCAAAATCTACAAGGAGAGTGATAATTTCAGTAGTTGATTTGCTGGCTGAGTCAGGAGATAGCTTTGTCTCTTTAATTCTTGATAGGATAAATTTGTTCTCCCAAAAGTTCTCCCAAAAGTCAAGGACATGTGAATATATTCTGTGAACACAAAAGAGAAACAGAGCTAGAGTGGGGTAATCATTGCACTGCATAATAGGCCTTTTTAGAGAGCTAGAAGACCCAGCTGTAGGAAGCTGGTGGTAATGAATTTCAAGAAGTTAACATTGACTACCCAGATAAGACATTCATTTGCTTGTATCAAGGGAACTGAAAAAAAGGTACTCAGCTATGGAAATGCGTGGGGAGCCCATGGCCCATTGATATGGTCAAAAATTAAAATGTCAGTTTCATCTTGCATGCTTGCAGAGTTCAAAGCCAGCTTACATATAAGAGAATTATCTCTGTTCTGTGTTTAGGTCCTACCCTAATTCTCTTTATTAACAATTTGATGTATCAGTAGTTTGTTGTGATAAATAAATAGTCCTAATCAATATTTAGGACCAGCTTACAACAAAGCCAACAATGTTTTAAAGGAATGATGTGAAACCAAAGTCAAGTGTGTCTTATTACATCATCAGTAGTGATTCTTTAACATATCGAAGATTAGATAGATAAACAGATTAATAGATTTTTCAAATAAATAGGCTTTATTTGTTTGTAGGCTAAGTAATCCTACTTTGAAAATTATTTTTCAAAACTTCTGATTGCTCTTCTAACTTCTTCAAATATTTCTATTGTAGCCATTTAATCAACCAATCCAGTGATTTAGAAGAGGATAACCTCTCAGCTAATCCATACTGTCATTTTCTTTACTATCATCTATCTATCTGTCATCTGTTTATCAACTATCTATTATCTATCTATTTATCTATCATTTATCTATCAATCATCTATCTATAATCTCTCTATTGTTTGGAGGAAAATCATGATGTACTATACCACAATGATAACATTGAGGTCAAGAAGAATGAAAAGAGAGAATATATTTAGACTTTGGATTATAGTAAAAAGAAAAAAAAAAGATAAATGGGGTTGTTGTTTAATTGAGTGGGCACAACAAAAAGCATTATTGAACGTGTCAAGGAAAGAGTATTAAAGGATCAAGCATAAAAGCAGGTATATGAGACACACTTGAAGAAGTAGGAATATATCTAAATATTCTTCCACTTCACATTCCCTTAGTAAAATTCCAAATGCAATCCCAACTAAGAAAAAAAAAAATGAAATATTTTGTTTATTTATTTGACAGAGAGAGAGGTCACAAGTATGCAGAGAGAGAGAGAGAGAGGAGGAAGCAGGCTCCCTTCTGAGCAGAGAGCCGGATGCGGGACTCGACCCCAGGACCCTGAGATCATGACCTGAGCCGAAGGCAGAGGCTTAACCCACTGAGCCACACAGGTGCCCCCAACTAAGAAAAATTTTTAAAGTAACATTAAAGATGTTCAAATAAATGGCAAGATATTTTTGGTCCACGTAAAGTAGATCTTTTAAAAAATCATTCACATAGATTTGTCTAGATCAAATGAATAGGTGCACTGGCTTAAAAAGACAAACAAAATAAAGGGTCACACTTTGAAGTTTTGAAGTGTATTTTTTTTTCTTATAGGAACATATGCTCACTATTAAAATAAGAGAGAAGACAAACATCCACATTTCAACTATTGAAAAAATGTAACATTTTAATTTATTTCCAGTATTTTTATAGTTGTTTTCCTTTCTGCTAAACTTGTGTGAATTTTGATTAAAATATTTTAAACATGGCAAGAAAATGAAGATAATTTTCCTAATTCATTTGCTTCTCTCTGAAACTTGTGCTGGTTTAAGTAGCTACACACATATCCCTCTCTTTTCTATTCATTAGATGTTTAAGCATATCTTTATTATCTTAAGTCTTTGCTATTAAAAGAGAATTTGGACTGCCTTACCCATAAGTATTCCCTGAGCAAACTTCAAGTTTATTTTCTTAAAATCTCAATTATTCACATTGAGAAATATCTACCAGGTGAGGGAAGCAAAAAAATTCACTTGGTAGCTGCACCTCTGGCCCGTGCAATTTAATTGTTTAAAGAAACACAACACATCACATACTATCTAAATATTGATTAGGACTATTTATTTATCACAACAAACTACTGATACATCAAATTGTTAATAAAGAGAATTAGCGTAGGACCTAAACACAGAACAGAGATAATTCTCTTATATTCCTCTGTAGGTGAAGATAGACATATAGAACAGTGTCAAATTATTTCTAAATCTGTTAAGTAAAAACATAATTGTACTAGTCTGTATAAACTATGCCATATCTTACTATTAATAAGTCATCTGTAATCTTGTTTCATTATACTTAAAAGTCTTTTTTGAATTAAATGTCTATTTATTTTTAGAGAGAGAGAGTGCGTGTGAGCAGGGATTGGGGCAGAAGGAGAGGGGCAGAGGGTCCCAAGCAAACTCCATGCTGAGCACAAGACCTGCCATGGAGCTCAATCCCAGGATCTTGAGATCATAGCCTGCGTTGTAATCAAGACTCAGATGCTTAATTGACTGAGCCACCCAGGTGCCCATGAGTCTTCTGTAATTTCTATCTCTTATCATCTTTCAAAAAATAACATGTTCTATTTAAAAATAGTTTGACCATGTCTATTAAATTTCTTTTAAAAATTTCTTTGGGTTTTAAGCAATAAAGTTATTTTTAATTTTAAAATATTTTATTTAATAGATAACATACAAATAATATTAGAGAAGATTCTTAAGAAAATGTAATCATCTCTAATTATATTTATTATCACTTTACAGGCTTTACCTACTTGCCTAGATGACTTTTTTTTTCCATGCAGATGCAATCCTTGCTCTCCTATAGTTACACATTTTTCTTTGTAATTGATATTATATTTAAAATATTAATACATTTTTTTTAAAGATTTTATTTATTTGAGAGAGAGAGATCACAAGTAGGCAGAGAGAGAGAGAGCGGAAGCAGGCTCCCCGCTGAGCAGAGAGCCCCATGTGGGGCTCGACCCCAGGACCCTGAGATCACGACCCGAGCCGAAGGCAGAGGCTTAACCCACTGAGCCACCCAGGTGCCCCTATTAATACAATTTTTAAACATATAATGTATTATTTGTTTCCAGGGTACATGTCTGTGATTCATCGGTCTTATATAATACCCAGCAGTCATTACAACACATACCCTACCCAATGTCCATCACCCAACTACCCCACACCCAGCTAACCCTGCAGCAACCCTCGGTTTGTTTCCTATGATTAAGAATCTCTTATGGTTTGTTTTCCTCTCTGGTTTCATCTTCTTTCATTTTTCCCTCCCTTCCCCTATGATCCTCTGCCTTGTTTCTTAAATTCACATTTAACCTCGCTCTTTTTTGTTAAATAGATACTAGATGAATAATATTTCATGTAGTTGATATATCATGATATTTTTAACTATTCTGATTCCTCCTTCTAGAAATAAATAATTAAAAAATTAAATGTTAAAATATAGCAAACTTATAACATGAAAACTGTGTTATACTAGTAGCATTATAGCATCAAACAATTGATAGATCATGATGAATATCATATTTCTTCTCTGATCACCTTGTGTACATCAGGACAGGAGGAGCTGTATATCCCAGTTGTTACCTAGTAGTTTTGACTAAAGGCAATTTGTACAACAAGAATTGGCAAACTATTGTTCTTAGAAAGATGTCTGTTTGAATAAATTAATTTTCATTGGAATACATCCATGTCTATTCATTTACATAAAGTCCATGGCCATTTTTACACTATAATGACAGAGTTGAATAATTGGGAGAGAGATCTATGGCCCAGAGAGTCTAACCTATATACTACTTGGTCAAAATGTCAATACCAAATGTTAGGAATAATCTCTAGCACATTGTTTTATGTTCATAGACAAATATAAAAATGATGTCTTTTAGCAAATTAGCTCTTGAAAGAGAGTATTTAGACAAGAACAGATCTGCTCCTCCCCTCCATATCATTCACCCTGATGACACAGTGACTTTTTTAGCACACAAATATGTCACTTCAGTGCTGGAAAAATAAGTAGTCATACATACCTTTCAGATAATATTAATTCCTTAGTATGTTTACAAGTGAAATGTAAAAAAAATATTCTGATGTCATCATAAAAGTTTCATTCATAGCAGACATATAAACATTTCTATGACTGTCAATCAAAAGTTACATGTAATTATTTGATGTTTTATTCATACCTTCTGATGTGTCTAGTTTTTTCTACATGAAATGTTTTTATTCAGAATTTATTATTTTATATCTGTTAATCCCCTAGCTGAGCATTTGAATATTGGCAGTGCTTTATATTTGCATAGTCACAGGTGTTACAATAAAAATTCACAGAAGCCTTTTTAAACAAAACCTCAATATAGTTCTTCAAACATTGTATTAAACTAAAATGCAAAAAAAAGAAAAAGCCTGAAATATGGCTGCTTTGGGTAAAATCTAGAACTGTAAAATTACTAGTTAGTAACAGTACTTCAGCTTCCATTCTGCTCTGAAATCAAGTTTTTACTGAAGTACACACACTTTAATAAAAACAAAAATTAAGTGAAATTTTGTGATTGATCTGTTGCAAAATGTGAATAATCTTCAGAATGCAAAAACCAGAACACAGATTGGTGTGTTCCAAAATTCGGGCTGCTTAGAATTTTCATATTTAACAGGGGATACATGTATTGTCTGATTTCCAATTCCCACGCACAATATCAGGTACGTATCTGGAGCATCTGGTAAATACACAGTAAATGAATTAATACCAGACATTGTATCTATGTATATAAAACAAAAGTCAGTTTTTGAGAATTAGACTTGGCTACAAAGTTCAGTTGTGAACCTTGATATAAGCCCAGACCGAATTAAAATTAGTATACCTGGATCCTTTCATACAATGAAAATTCAAAATGAGTAGACAATTTACAGTTAGCTTATCCTGGACTCTACCTAAGGTGGTTTCTAGTAGAATCAAAGACATCCTTGTTATGACATGACTCTAACCTATAGCTCATTACTACAGAAAAAAAACTATGAAATGGCACAGTGAAGCTTCAGTGTGGGCTTTAATTGTTATCACAATAATTAAATAAAAGGCTTTGCCTAGAAAGATGTAGAACAAGCAGAATTGTTTGAGAATGATTCTGTGATGCCCAAACACATTCAGAGGAAGACTTCCCCTTCTAGCAGCAGGAAATGCTGTATTCAAGGTTAGCTTCCCTTCAAACTGGGAGAATCTTCATTTCCAGCTCACAGGCCCATCTCAGGAGAAGGCATTGCCAAGCTTTATGGGCCCTAAAGTCTCTATGTCCTTGCCCGCTGGAGTTTCTAGGTAACTTCTACAGTCAGCTGGTCTATAAAATACAGATTCTATGTATTACACTATTGATAAATTCGCATTGTTATGTTACACCTACAAAAAAGAAGAACAACAAGAAGTAAAGTTCCTCCATTGAAATGCAGACCCATACTGCTAGCCCAGCAATATTCTGGTCCAGACCCCTTTGCTATGAAATAATGGAAGGGTCTGTACCTGAGCTTTTGGATTTCTTCATTCTTACTCTGCCATTTATGATTTTCTATTTCCTCAATAAACCTATTTTGATACTGTGAGACATGGTGAAATTCAATCCAAACCCAAAAGAGACAAACTTTGGGAATAGAAGCTAAGCAATAGTTTGCAAATTAATATTTTTGAATATTTATAAAATAATGAAGCAGTCATATAATAGTGTATGTGTTGGGAGAAAAGCTCTTTGAGTGTCTATGTGAGTGTGAGTGATGAGTCTGAAAAAAAAAAAAAAAAGCGCTTAATAGCTTGCTTTAAAAAGGAAGTGACTAAAGTTTCCTCAAATTAAGAAAAATTAGTTACTCCAAAGACCTTGATCTGAATTATCATGCCAGCTGGTCTAAAAGTCTTAGCCACAGTAAAGTTAAGTTGCAGGTACATAGGGGCCAAGGAGATTTCAAATGTTCTCATGCCATATGGCTTTGACAATACTGACCTATATTATTCCTCATAGAAACTGACCATCCAATTTATTCTCATTTGAATTTTTATTATTTAAGGACACTTCAGGAGTATTAGTCCAGTATCACTGCTATGGCTTCTTTTGCCAGAGTAAGACAGCTAATCAGAACATATGTTTTTTGAAATAAGGATGATACAAGTGCAGTGGCAAGAAGAGAGCTAACCAAATAAAGTTCAGATATTAGATTATTTACTTAGGTGGGGGCAGTTTCCCACGGTGGGCCATAAGACTACCTTTACAAAAGAACAGAGATTTCCTGCCTAGAAAAGTGTACATGTCATACCGAGCCCATGGGCAGCTTAAATTACAAACACAACATGAAGGAGCATAACCAGGAGCATTAAATCAAGTGTATGTACATAAAAGTTGCTTTAGGCAGAGATCCCAGAGGGTAGTAGAGGAAGCGGAAATGAGATGGGAAAACATGTTGCAGAGATTGCAGAAGGCTGTGAGTCAAGGTCAGCCAGTAAGTAAAGACATTACACAGTCAGCATCAACTTCAAAACAAACAAACAAAAAAGCACAGGAACCTGAAGCTGACCTTTTTGCTAATGAAGAAGTCAACTTCAAGGTGTGGTCTTTGGTATGGGGCAGGAAAGTGATGTTAGAATGATAATAAGTAAGGTAATTCCTGCAGAGAGCAGTCAAGGGTTAGGCCAAATCCTACTTCTTTTTTTTTTTTTTTTTTTAAGATTTTATTTATTTATTTGACAGAGAGAGATCACAAGTAGGCAGAGAGGCAGGCAGAGAGAGAGGAGGAAGCAGGCTGTCCACAGAGCAGAGAGCCCGATGCGGGGCTCGATCCCACAACCCGGGGATCATGACCTGAGCCAAAGGCAGGGGCTTTAACCCACTGAGCCACCCAGGCGCCCCAGGCCAAATCCTACTTTAAGCTATTCCAAGTGAAGCTTATTAGTCTCACTGTGATATTGCCCTTCTAATTGCTTTTTGAAGAACAATGGAGGCTAAATCCACAGGTTCAAAGAAAATTGTCTTTCCCCGTTTCTTGGCTCAAATTTCTCTCTTGATTTTATGTATGTACGTATACACACACACACACAAACACACACACACAATGTAAATGCAAGAATACACTGTCATCAAAGCCAGAAATCATATAAAAATAAAAATTTTTCCCCCATTTTTTTATCATTCCAACAAATTTCCCTAGAGGATGAAGATTAGCCCAGCTTTGGTTATATGTCCACTCCTGTAAAAGGGAGGCCCAATCTGTGTGATAGGCATTTCCATGATGTGGAGAAGGGAGAGCTTAAAAAAAAAAAAAAAAAAAAAAAAAGTTGCACTAGCAAAGCAACTAATCACCATGACATTTTACCAAGTGGCATATTCCATTGAATTTTTTTTAAAGATTTTATTTACTTATTTGACAGAGAGAGATCACAAGTAGGCAGAGAGGCAGGCAGAGAGAGGGGGAAGCAGGCTCTGCTGAGCTGGGAGCCCCCAGCTCCGAGCTCAATCCCAGGATTCTGAGATCACGATCCGAGCCGAAGGCAGAGGCTTTAACCCACTGAGCCACCTGGGCGCCCCCCCCATTAAAATTTTTAATATGATCTTAGCTTTTCCAAATTCAAAATAATTGCTTTTCTCATCAATATCCAAAGAGCTTTGGCTTGTATTAAAAAATACTATAGGGTCACATCTTTGTCTTAACTTGTCTATAATCTCATGAATAGAAACCTCTATTTATGTAGCTGTAGCCTAACCACAAGCACTTTAGATAGAATGAATGATTAAAACAATCAATCACAGAATTTACAGATGCAAAGAAGTTCAAGAGATCATCTAGATAAGCCCTTTGTATTTCAAATGACAAAATAGCCATAGATCATGATCTATTTTCTTGACCAGTCAGCTTTTGCTTGCTGGATATGGTTATGGAAATAGGTGGTTTGCAGAGAACACAACAAACTTGTTTAGAAATTTTCAAAAGAATTCTGAGAGTTAGGCAGTCAAAAGACTTGTAGATTTTTCTACAATGCAGATACTATGGATATCAGAGAAAAAAAAAATCTAAACATATCTGCTCCAACTCCTTCTTCCTGCACCAATAGCAGACATGTCTTTGATACTGAACATAGCTTTATAACTATTACCATTTACACAGCTACTACTGAGGAAATATAACTGGCTATAGAGGTAAATACTCATCACCATTCTGTGTATAGCCAACTGAAATGAAATAACCTTATTATCATAGTTTCATAGACTTACACTGGGGAACTCCATAATAAAGCTGAACCATACTCCATAATTTATGAAAAGAACTCATGTATTTAGGATAAACACAGAAGAAACTATATACAAAGAAATGGCCACCCTAACTTGAAAATATATTATATTTGAAATTAAATGTTGAGAAAGATATGTGGTTGTTATAGCTTCCAAGAAGTATCCTATTATCAATCAAAACAAAGATACTTCTACCACTCTGATGGCATTTCTTACATGATGCATCTTTAACCTGGTTTATTATACACTATAACTTTACTACTAGAAAAGGGTTAACAGATCCATATATCTAGAAGGGCTAAGTACAAACCACTTAGATCAGTTCTTGCCACACGATGTTTCGATAAACAGATTTGTTTGCTTGCTTTTCAATCTACTGCAGCCTGATATATTTGTAAAGTACAAGTATTTTGTTAGAAAACGAAACATATAGATAAACAAAACAAAAGCTCTCAAAATTTCAAGGCATTATTGTTATAATAAACACATCATATCACTTCAATAAGGATGAGTAATAGTTCACAGACTGTTGGCAGTTTTCACAGGACAAATCTGAATAGCAATTATATAGACCAGCAAAGTTTCTTGGAATCTTTTAAGTATCTTATTTTAGTATCTCAAATAAACTACCTTATAAGTATCCTGTGTGTGTGTGTGCACACACATACATTTACTAAGGGATTTAATGTTACTCAATTGTAAGAGCTCATTAACCAGTCTTTGTAAGGATGCTGTCTTCAGACCTGATGCTAAAGATTGAAGTCCATAGAGCAAGAAATAAGGAAGGGAAAACTAATGTAAAGTGGGAAGAGTAAGAGCAAACAGGAACCCATAAGTATAATCTGGAGTTCACAAAGATGGACTGAAACTTGTGTAAAATTGTGCTGCTCTGACCTTGGAAATGAGGGTGTCCTGCAGAAGCTGGGACCCTTTGTCTCAAACCTAAACACACCGGGCCCAGGAGTTGGAGAATCTAAAGAGGATGCAAGGGAACGTAGAGCAATTGTACGAAGCTGCTGATTCACACTAAGTTAAGTCAACAGGGGAGCTACAAAGTGACCACTGCTTCCCTTCTGAGTTCCAAATCTCCCACAGGAATCTCTCTTGTAGACTGCCTGAGCCAGAAAATATAGGGGAGAGAATTTGGGGAGATAAGGTTCAAACTAACCAAGTTGAAACATTACATCACAAATGTATTTGTTCTCCAATTCTTCTTCTTTTTTTTAAAGATTTTATTTATTTATTTGACAGACAGAAGATCACAAGTAGGCAGAAAGGGAGTCAGAGAGAGAGGAAGAGAAGCAGGCTCCCTACTGAGCAGAGAGCCCAATGCAGGGCTCCATCCCAGGACGCTGGGATCATGACCTGAGCCGAAGGCAGAGGCTTTAACCCACTGAGCCACCCAGGCGCCCCTCTCCAATTATTCTTAAAGGTAACAGTAATTATGCTCAAAGTTAATACTGTGAGTGAAACATCAGTGCATATTTGATGAATCAAAAGGAACTCACATCCAGCCCAAGTGTCAAGGATATTTTATCAACAGAGGGCATAATTCTAAATTACTATGTGAAAACTTTCAGTTGTTCAATTTTGAAAAACAGTCATAATGCAAGTTTAAAACACCAACAAAAACACTGTTCAGATAAAACAAATAGATCTGTGATAGTTAACTCACAAATATTTTCCAACTTCTGTAGTAGGATATAAGCATCTTGAGTGCCATATGTTAATCATATTGGAAGCTGCGACAAGACCTTACAAAGAGACTTTTCTTAAAGAGTAGAATGAACGCATGTACTACTGAATAAATAAATTGGGATGGGGAGTTGGTTAGACATTGGAACAATGGTCTAAATATGCCCAGATAACAAGATGAACTCCATGCTGTATCAATGATTCTCTGATAAACCATATTTTGTTTCTATAACCAGTTCAAAAAATATTAGTACATTAATTGCTCTGATTCAATATCACAAAGATAAATGAAGATTAAGTCAGGAATAAACTACATAGTTGCTCATCCCTTAAAGGGATGAAAAAAAATCATGAGGGAAAAGGCAAATGGTAAATCTAAAGCTGTAGGAATTCAGTTCTCAGGTCTTGGTAAGCAGGCACATTTTTTATGAATTATTTATAAACTAATTAAAATAACATAAATCACACTTTTCTGATGGATGCAGATGGGACTCTGTAACGCCAGTCCACCAGGAAGGACAGTTTTGATATGACCTTAAAGTGTTCAGTAATTGCTATTTAGTAGAAGAGTTGAGTATTATAATATTGCCTATTTTGTAGCCTCAACTGAAGGAGCACTATGTCGATTAGCATATGTTTAAGCCTTCTCTTTTTTATTCTCTCGCTGGTGTAGCAGCTGTGCTAAGGAACTGATTTCTCATTGGAACTTTGAAAAGCAGAAAACCATAACAACAAAGTTAAAGTAGATGTGCTGAAAAAACTGTTCTTCAGAATGTAGGAAATACATGTGAATATCCGTGTATAGGTGGAGTATATGTAGTTTTGTTGGTGAGTTGTTCTTAAGAAACTACTCAGCCTTGGGGCACCTGGGTGGCTCAGTGGGTTAAAGCCTCTGTCTTCAGCTCGGGTCATGATCCCAGGCTCCTGGGATCGAGCCCCACATCCCACATCGGGCTCTCTGGTCTGCAGGGAGCCTGCTTCCTCCTCTCTCTCTGCCTACTTGTGATCTCTGTCAAATAAATAAATAAAATCTTAAAAAAGAAAAGAGAAAGAAAGAAAGAAGGAAAGAAAGAAAGAAACTACTCAGCCTTCTGAAATCTGCATGCAGATTTGTTTTCATGCTTGGGCAGAGACAGAAAGCACAATTGTTACTCAAAACTAGTGCAAACTCTACGAGATTAAAAAAAAAACAAAAAACAAAACAAAACAAAAAAACCCTGTCTGTGCTTAGCATGGGAGAAGAAAAAAGAAAGAAAATGCAAGCATAACTTTGTTGTGGAAAGAGTAGTGGTGGAGCAGATAGTGTAAGAACTAAATGGTCAAAGTGGAAAATGAGTTGACCAGAAAGTTACAAGAAGCTGTTAAATCAAAAAGAAAAGTAAGAGGTCTTTCAGAGATCAGATCCTGACCAGTGAAAGCATTGTCTATTTTCCTTTTTTTTTTTTTTTTAAGATTTATGTATTGTATGTATTTTTAAAATTTTTGTGTTACGTTATGTCTATTTTCAGTGGGATTTAACAATATTGTTGAGAGTCTCTACATGTAATAAAATACTTGATAACAAAATAAAATGGAAGCTAAATACTTTAAACTTCTTGCATGCCTACTTTTATACCTACAGTGATGTGTTAGTTTTTAAGGATGTTGGAACTAATTACTACAAAGCTTGTGCCTTAAAACAATAGAAATTTATTTTCTCATACTTCAATAGACCAGAAATCCAAAATCAAGATTTTTGGCAGGTTTCATTCCTTGGGAATGCTGTATGATAAACTCTTCCTTACCTCTCTCCTAGATTTGATGAATGCCAGTAGTCTTGACATCTTTTGGCTTATAGACACTCTCTGTATCCATCATCTTCTTCTGTCTGTGTACTTTTATGTCTCTTATAAGGATATTTCCTTATAAGGGTTTAGGACCCACTATAATCTAGTATGATCATATTTCAATTCTTAGTTACATCTGTTCAGACTCTATTTCCAAAAATGGTCATGTTCTCAGATTCAGGGTAAGTATGAATTCTGGGGAAACACTATAAAACCTAGTTCCATTATTTCTTTCAAAGTCTAGAAGCATATTATTCAGTTATTTCCTGATAATGTTTAGAGGAAAAACTATTTGTTTCCATATTTAATAATTAAGAGTTCTATGATGGAAATTTAATTCATTATTTTTAATCAAGTGGCATCAGAATGGTTATGTAAATACTTGTATTAATACTTAAAAACATTGCTTATAGGTGGCCCAATTTAGAAAACAACTGTATATATTTACAAAATCTGTGATTTTTTTTATTCTTCTTTTAAAATATATTTTGTTTATTTATTTGAGAGAGAGAGAAAGAGAGAGATCACAGAGGGAGAGGGAGAAGCAAACTCCTCATTGAGCAAAGAGCCCAATGCAGAGCTGGATCCCAGGACTCCAGGATCATTACCTGAGCCAAAGACAGACACTTAATCAACTGAGCCACCAAGAACCCCTGATTTTTTTTTTTTATTCTTAATGAAAAAAAATATTGAATCCTGGGTGAGAAGCACTTAATTTTGCTATTAGATACAAAGATGTCAGTTCAAGTTATTGGCAGTCTTTAAGTTAGTACAATGCCTTAAAGCAGTGCTCCAACAATTTCTCCAGGTGATCCTGGTACTTAGTCAAGCTTGAGAAGCGCTACTTTAGAGGTAACAAGTGATTTCACTTGCATTACCCATTTAGTTCTTGAGACAAGCCAATAATTCAGGCAGGTAAACTGACTAAATAGACTAAATCACTGAATTGATAGCAGAGTTGAACCAAAAATTTACTTATATCACTTAATGCAATATTTACTCAGTTTCATGAACAAAAATAGATAACATGTAGTCCACCAAGTTTATCTATCTAGAATGTATCTCACTTGCTTTTTTCTGTTTCTTGTCTTCTCAAGCTAGACATAGTAGTAAAAACCAACATCTAATCCCAGACGTCAACATCATCGGCTGCAGGGCATTCTGCTTCCCTCTATGCTCTGCTTTGCAGCTGTGTGCTCTAATCAGTCTGGATGTTTGGAGGACCCATTGTGCCGACCCATTGTGCTAAAGTTCTGTGGCCTGACTTCCATAGGTGTATCACTATCCCTTGTATAGGGAAATTCTCAGTTAAAAAAAAAAAAAAAAGAGGCAGGGGAATTTAGATTGGATATTTAAATTTATGGCCCTTGCCAGAATATTTCTCTGTCTTATAAAAATGCATGCTTTGCATTCAGTGGTAAGCCACACATGGGAAAAGTTATTCTTAAGTGTAGCAAACAAACGTCAAAATAACAGTCAACCTTTCAAATATTGGTCTTTGCTAATCAGCAGGAACTGTGAACTAAAACTTATGGAATAAACAGAATCTTAATTGCTCCTTTTCATCTTGCCTGCCAAGTTTCATTTCTCATCCAGAAGATGTAAAAAGAAATCGTGAGTTGAAAATAAGATGACTAATGTGTGGCTCAGACTATATAGACCAGAAAATAGAATATAATACTCTTTATAAGGGAATACTCAGATCTCCTCCAGCCCATTCTTAACTCAATATATGATGTTTTTTTCAATTGTCTTCATTTTTCATTAAAGTTATATAATAAATGTTGTTGTTTTTCTTATGTACATATTACTCACAGAATATATATGAAATTTTAGACAGAATTTTAGGAGAATTTTATTCTGTCGAAACTATTGGGCCATGTGTTTTTATTTCAAGAAAAATTCCAAGTTAAATTTGCTTCATAGGAAGGATCTGTAAATCACCATATTGTTAAAGGTCTGTAGAGGGACTATTTCACTACCTTGTTCAGGGGAAGTAATCTAAAGAGAACTAACAATGCTTAAAATTGCACTGCTCCTAAGACCAACTGCACAGGTCTAATAAGTTATGAAAAACCTGTAGACTATGAACAATGTAATCACTTATAAAGTCTTGCTGGGGTGGCATTAAATTAACAACATTTAGAAATCAGCAATAATGCACAGAGGATTAGAGGACAACCTTGATTTTTTTTTTTTTTTTCTTCATGGTTAGTCAACCTCTTGGAGTATGTGAGGTTTTAAAATGTCACATTATAAAAAAGAATGCCTGTAAAGCAGATCCCAATAAAAGTATTTCTTCTAGTTGACACTGAATGTTGTATATAATTCTCAATTCTTGCATTATCCTAGGTTCAAATAGTAATTTCAGATTATAATGCATAATGAACCATCTTAAATAGAAATTATTTCTGTTTTATTTCAGTTTTCTTTCCTTTAAAAGAGTGTGATAACACAGCACCTTGATGGTACAGAATTTCAAAGAGATAACTTCAAGGACTTTGGAGTTTATCTCAGAATGCCTATGCTATTTAAAATGTTACTCAGTTGTTACTGGTTCACAGCTCTTTCTCAGGGGATTCCTGGGTGTCTCAAACCTGGGCAAGGAGAGACCAAAGAGGCAGGCCACTCCAGGCTGGTAGGTGTCAGTTTTAATAAGCAAAGAGAGGTTACATATGAGACTTGTCTTGGGTGCCAGAAAAACAATGGATCTCTGAACCCACCTGCCAAATCTTAAAAAAGTTTGTAAGGAGACCCTAACTGGATTTAGCCTGTATACTGTGAAGGTGTTCTCAATGCCACAACACTGTCTCAAAGCCATAGCCTAGGAGCAGCTTCTGGGAGTGGGGAAAGGCAAGCAGGATCCACACCAAGGACAGGGGAGGAGTGGAGGGGTAGGGACATCTGAGTGTCAGGATCAGCTCACAGGTCGACTGCTGACCACATCTTTTCAATGATATTCAGTTCTTCAGTTGCAATAGTCATATTTTAAATTCTCAGTATCCACATATGGCTAGCAGCTACTGTAATGGTCAGTAATTTCTACGTGACAGTGCTGATATAAATTCTTGAGATTTGGAAACAAGTGCTTGCTGTTAGGCATTGGGATGGCATCCATATTTGTTTAAGAGCCAATGTGCCTCTTAAGAAGATTCTAGCTCCTAGCTATTATTGAGTAAAGGCAAGAGGCCTTCATTAACAATTCCTGCTCAGATTGCATACTCATCAGCTAAATAGCTGTTTTAAGCCACTGAGTTATGGAGAGGTTTGTTATGTAGTGCTAGTAACTATAACAACACTCACACTGTATTGTGATATTTAATAACTAATTAGACTTTATTTGATCACTATAATCAGTCTCTAATATGATTATTTCTTCATATAGCTCTCATATGTTCGTATCTCAAAATCAGGACTTTATTTTGTACCCCTCATGTCCTCATGAATGCCTGGTATATGGTAAAGGATAATGAAGAGAATCCTTATAGAAACAGAGTCAATACGAGATAGCTCGACCTTGGATATCATCATGTGGTATTAGTAACAAAGATAGAGAAGAGCAAGCTATAAGATAATTTATCTACTGAGGTGAATGTATCCTTAAGGATGATAGGAGAACTGTGCAGCAGCAAAAGCTGAAATGATTATTATTTTCATTAGTCTTTCATAAATTTCATCTTATACTTAGG
>RCUC01158690.1:0-50399 GCA_003697995.1 Taxidea taxus jeffersonii
GGGGGGGGCGGGGACGACTCCCTGTGGCTTCCGCCTCCCGGGGCCTGGCCTGGGGCCCGTGCGCCCCGCGGGAGGGAGCCTCGGCCTGCGTCCGACCCCGGCTCGACGCCCGCCCGGAGCTTCGGTCTCGCCCCGGAAGGTCGCCGGAGGCGCGGAGGGCGCCCGCGTGGCGCGGATGGGGTCCGGCGGGAGACCCGCTGCCGGGGTCTGGGCCCAGCCGGTCCCCACGCGCCGCGGCTCCTGCTCCGCAGGTGGGGCGGGGTCGTGCCCCTGCGCTCCGCTTTGCTGCGCAGGGGTGCGGGCGAGCCGGCTCCGCCACCGGCGACCCTTCCCCTCTGAAACCCGCGCCCTCGCCTCCTGGCCTTTGCTCTCCAGAGTCCTGCTCTGGCCGGGGCGAGGTTCTCCAACCTGTTGCACCAGCGGGCAGCCCGGCTGGGCCGCCCTCTCCCGGTCCCGCCGGTCCGGCTCCTTCCTGCCCCGGTCCAGGGTGGCCACCCGGAGGCCCGGTCTGGGAGGCCAAGCCCGGCCCCAAGGAAGGCGCGCCCGCCCCGGCCTCCAGGTCCCTGGGGCAGGGCGCTTGGTGCTGCCGGCGCTGAACCGGGCAGAGCTGCTCCTGAGAGCGCGGACACCACGACTTCACTCCCGCCCGGGGCTGTTTCTGGTTCCCCAGCGGAGAAACCGTCCTCAGCTGCCAGGCAGCCTGTACCAAGTGAGGCGCTTTGCTGCAGCTTCTCTGCCTGCTGCCTCCAGGTCATCTCGTGGCATCTGAGTGGCAGGGGCGAGAGGGGCAGTGCCCCTGCCCTGGGAGGGGTGCAGTGGAAGAGAAGGCCTGTTACCTGCTCTCTGGCCTAGAAAGGAGTCCGCTTAAGGGGAAGAGTGACCACCAAGGACCTGGGTTCTGGATCGCCTTCAGTAAAACACTGCAGTTTGGGGTCAGCTCACACAGTGATTCTCCTCATTCCATCCCAATCACCCTGCCCTTCTCTGTCCTGCTCTGAGCCCAGGAGGCTAATGGTCATCCTCACTGGACCTTCACCGACCAGGCCACCTGCTTCAAGCTGAAGACCCCAGAGGGTCTGGGCCTGTCCTTCCCCTCTGGCCTGGCCTCCCCTGGGGTCCACAGAGGCTGTGGCCCTCTGTGAGGACAGTGCCTGGAGACCTCCCTTTCCCACTGTGTCAACTTGGGTCAGGTTCCAAGAACTATAGTCTTCTCCCTCTGGCCTCCATGGCCTCCTGCTCCGGCCGTCCCTGGACAGCGGCACCCCTAGATGGGTCCCTCTGTCACACTGTCTCCCATATCTCTCAAGAAGACCCCTGCTTCCTGCCAGGCCCCGGATGGCTAGGGCCAGATTTTGACTAGCCTTCTACCTTACCAGCCGTGACGTTGGAAGGGTGTGCGTGCAGGGGCAGGGGGCAGGCAGGCTTGCTGGGTGAAGGCGTCTGTTTCTCAGGAGCGTCTGTTTCCGTCAAGGGCGAATGCTAATTTCATGTTGTCCCAGGCGCTCCCCTCTGTCCTCGCCAGCAGAAACCCGTCGAGGTCCAGGAACCCGCCGAACCTGCGTTCCTATAAGTCATCCCTTTCCATGACTGGTTTAAAACAAGTCTAAGCCAATGAATCCTGCTGTGGGGAAAAACGTTTCCTCACTCTTCAAAGGGCACATGAAGGGAAGTAGCGCCGTTTCCTGCCGGCTGTGTGTCGGGCTGCCCCGGCGGGTGCCGGCCGCCTTCTCGAGTCCGCGCCGGAGGCAGCTCCAGGAACATCCTCGCAGTGGGGACGGCAGCGTGGGAAGCTGAGAGGAAGCCTGGAGCCTTGCTGATACCGCTGGCCACGCAGTGATCCCGCCCCAGCTGTGAGCGCCATAACTTAAAACCTGCGGAACCAAATCAGGCTTTATTAAAACTCAACTCACCCTGGGACTCGGTTACTTATTTCCGTGGAACCACTGCTAACTCGAAAGCTTCAACAAGTGGTTCCTCCTCAGGACTCTGTGGTTTTGCTGAATGGCTCCTCTGCTCCTTCTGGTGTTGACTGGGACTGTTCTTGGGGGACTCGGCAGGACCTGGAAGGTTCTGAGGCTTCGGCTGCATGTCCAGTGCCTCAGCTTGCGGGATAAGAAGGGGGAGCAGACTGGCCTCTGTCTCTCCATCCAGCTTCTCATCGTGGAGGAGTCTAGCCTCGGCTTCTTACATGGCCGCTGGACCCCAAGAGGGTCAAAGTGGGCACCGCATGGCCCTGAAACGGTACACTCCTCCTGTCACATTCTCTCGGGAAAAGTAGGTTCCAAAGCCAACCCAGATGCAAGGAGAGGCAAAGAAGAGATTTAACATCTTGGTGGGAGGAGGGCCTGGCACCAAGGGAGGGGAGACCTGGTGAGCCGTCATCTTGGAAATCGTCCGCACAGACTTCTACGGTAAGAGGAGGCTGTGCCGGCATCACGTCAAGTCCAAGTGAGACGGCTGCAGGAACTTCCAGGGCCTGCATGTTTCTTCATTCACACCAGGGCCGAGCATCTTCAGCTCTCAGGGGCTCAGCTCGGTCCCATGCGTGCTCCCGGCCAAGCAGTCGTCGGGAGAGTGGAGCGCCATCCGATGATCAGCAGAGGCCTGGCTTCAGAGCACATCCCTGACTGGTAGGTGTCCAAGGGGAATGGGATGATCTTAACCAGCTTCAGGCCTTCAAGACTCCCCTTCCCCACGCTCCGCCACCAACCTCCAGCACGGTGGGGAGCGCCGCAGCAGGTAGGATCTGAAACTCAGAACCGAAATCCAGGCATGGGTTTGCCTCCAGATGCCTGGGCTACACGCAATCCCACACCTGTGCCCAGACCCATAACACCTGCTCTCTGTCCCTCCGCTCCACCTGGGAGAGGACGGGGGTGATAACCACAGATCTTGGGCTCGCTGACTTCTAAGTGAATAAGGCTTTCTGGAGGGGCGCCTGGGAGGCTCTGTCCAACTCTTGACCTCAGCTCAGGTCCTGATCTCAGGGTCGTGAGTTAAGTCCCACATTGGACCCCATGCTAGGCATGAACCTACTTAAAGAGAAAATTTAAGATAGCCAAACTGCGGAAGGAGCACAGATGTCCGTCCGCAGATGAACGGATAGAGAAGATGTGGTGTATGTACACGACGCAACGGTGCGCAGCCGTCAGAAAGCGAGATCTTGCCATTTGCGCGGCGTGGATGGAACTAGAGGGCGTTTTGCTGAGCGAAATAAGTCAGTCCAAGAAAGACAACCGTCCTATGATCGTCTAGTATCACTCACATGTGGGATTTAAGAAATAAAGCAAGATCACAGGGGAAGACAGGAAAAAATAAAACGACGAAATCAGAGAAGCAGACAGGCCACAAGAAACTCTTGATCATAGGAAACAACTGAGGCTGCAGGCGGGCAGGGGCTGGGGGAGGGCACGGGACGCCGTGGGCACTGCGTGTTATTTAAGACTAATGAATTACCGACCTCTACCTCTGAAACGAATCCTACACCATGTGTTAAATTGAATTTAAATAAAAGAAAAAAGGCCTTTGGGAAATGGGGGGAGGGGCAAAAAGTACAACCTTCCTGTAAAGACAGTTCGGGACAATTATTGTTCCGAGACCTCAGATGACGAACCTGAAGCCAAAACTCACTACTGAGGGAAGGAGGCGTTACACGTTTGCTTTTGTGTGGGAGGAAGGGCAGGCACCTTGTCCTGGGGGGCTGGGCCCCCTCCGTGAGCAGTCTTGCTCCTCAGCTGCTGGAACCTTCCGAGCCCTCTCTCGGGCCACGCTCCCTGTGGGTCTGGAGGTGTGTGGGTGCCGGCCTCCCACGGATTGGTTCTGGAGTTCTCATGGCGGAAAGCCACAGTCTCCCACGGGCCTCCCTCATCCCTTTGGTCTGGAATCTTCTGTGGCACCCTTTGTCCCACAAACCTGCTCATCCCTTGTAGTCTCCTCACCTTCCTCCCCTCCCTCTCAGACCCCAGTTACCACCTAGCCCAGCGCTCTCGCTGGCACCAACTCAGCGTAACTTAGTTATTTCTACAAAAGCACTGGTTGTTGATTAAAATCACCTCGGGGGGGGGTGGCGCCTGGGTGGCTCAGTGGGTTAAGCCTCTTCCTTCGGCTCGGGTCATGATCCCAGGGTCCTGGGATCGAGCCCCGAATCGGGTTCTCTGCTCAGCGGGGAGCCTGCTTCCTCCTCTCTCTCTGCCTACTTGTGGTCTCTATCAAGTAAAAAAAAAAAAAAAACGTAAAAAGAATATATGCTATGGATCATTTTCTCTTTCCTTATTTATTTTCTACATTCCCTCCCCCCCTTTTTTTTGGGTAAAGAGATCAATTATTTTAAATCCAGTTTGATTTCAGGAAAAAAAAAACAAAACCTGAGTTCTGTGGTGCTTAAAATTACCAATAAAGTCATGAAAGCAATGCGTTGCTCTCAGTTAGTTGAACAGAAGCTTTAAAATCCTGCTCCTTTCCAATAACCTCGATAAGACGAGCGCGTTCGAAACAGAAGTGGATGATAACGAGGAAGGGGCTTGCTCGAAGCTGTTTTGCACCTTCCTCCAGCGAAGCCCTTGGGCGGCACATGGCGTCCTATCTGTGGCTCATCTTAGGAAGCCCGGAAAGTGCCTTCTCTCATCCTGTTGTGTAAACAGGACGTTAAAGTATCATCTACCTACCATAATCGGCAAGAATATTTTATCAGTTTTAACTGCAGATGATCTAGTTTGAATCAGAATGTATGGTAAAGTTTCCTAGTTTTGACGGCATTACGCTGCGGGACAAGCCAGCCGCGGAGGGACATGCAGGCTCTGAGTCCAGTGACCCGAGGTGCCTGCGGGTCCTGCCGGGAGAGGCAGAAGGAGGAAGAGCCGCTGGGCGGGAAGGAAGGACGCCCCAGCCTCCACTTACAGGTTCCTCACTTTGGAGGGTAGAAGATGGGCACGTGTGACCCAGGTGGGTTCTCCAGGCTCGGGGCTCTGTCAAGGGCTCAGATCAGCACTAAGGAGCAGAGAGGACGTTGCTGAAGGTCATAATTTGTGTAATTGGCCCAGCACGAGGGCCTCCCAGCAAGCGTTAACCTTCTTTCCTCCCTGCTCGGTCCCGTCAGGGGGAATCGTGGTCCACCGGCCCTGCTCGCCCACCCTGTGGGGGAGGCTGTAAGGCGCCCATGCCGTTCCCTCTGGGGCCACGAGCTTCCCTGCAGCGGCCGAGCTGGGAGCCCCGCCCTGCCTCCCAGTCCTGCGGCCTGTCCCTTCCCCACCGTGACTGCCCCAGGCCACCGCATCCGTGACCTCTCCACTGCCCCCGGACCTGGTGGGGCCTCCTCGGCGTCCAACCCGGTGGTCCTTGCTGTGTCTCTTCGCAGGAGAAGCGCAGGCACGTGCCTCCCCGAGGGGCTGATGCCCAGGGAAGAGCCACCGCCTTGAGCCAACCCTGACCCTGACCAGGTCCAAGGACGCTCGGTGTCCGGGCTCTCGGGGCGGAGTCCTCACACCTCCAGCAGCTCTCGCAGACTGCCTGAGAGCTGAGTGCCCTGTGCGGAAAGCACTTGGGCGGGTTGCAGACAACACTCATGAGGAGAAGAGGAAGGGCAAAGAGCGGTGGGTTTTCTTCTGTGTAACCTGACAGAGGTGCGCCAAAAGTTTGTTTTCTATGTTACAGTAGAACTCCGTTTATGTGAGAAAGTGTATTTTAGTTTTAATTGATGACGTGCATTTGTGTGGCTTTAAAGTCAGGTAGAGCTCCCTGCCCCACGACGATGCTGGACGCCTCAGCTTTCCTTTTCTGCCGAGGGAATCACCCACAACCCTTGGCTTCTTCCTCTTCGTTGCGTCCATACTTCTAAATAATGTGCTTATAATGTATTATTTCTAATTTTGGACAGCATCCATGGACCTCTCCCCAGAGAAGGCCAAGTATTTACCTCTTTTCTGCTGCCACGGGACCCCCTCCCCACTGGCGCCCCCCAGTGTGGTGACGTCCCCGTGGGACCAATATTCTGTGTCGACGCCATCGCCTTCCTCTCCGTGAGGACCCTCGTGCCTGCCTTGCCAGCACAGCCGGACATGGGGCTCCTTCCCAGCCCCCATGAGATCACGACCTGCGCTGAAGCAGGTCCGAGAGGGTCCTCAGCCGCCCGGTGCTCCTACCCGTGAGCACACACTGGCCAAACCATCCATCAGCTCTCACGTCAGAGAAGAAGATGGTTTTCTACATTCACCCTCCGTGCGCCACTCCCTGGAACGTACTGGAGAAGACACTCCAGCAAAAGAAACCCACAAGGAAGGAGGTAGAGCATCCAGACAAAAGGGATCACGAGTGTGGCGGACGCATTCCCCAGGTGGGGGTGGGCCGAGGGCCCGAGGACGCGCTCGCAGCAGGCCTGCAGCCACTGTCCCAGCCCGGCCGGCACAGGACACGGCGGGGCGGCAGGAGGGCGGCCAGCCGAAGGCCGGCGCGTTCGCTCGCACCGAGAGCTTTGCCCCTCCGTCGGAGCGGGTTGAGTCTGTAGAAGACCGAGATGATGCAGGGCGGGGAGCCGTGGCCGCCCTCGAGGGGCACGAGTTGTGTAAGACGCGTCGTCACAGCGCAGTGCGCGACACAGCGGGGCCGTGCTCCGGCCCCTGACCGGTCAGACTGGAAACTTAATTGAGATGTCATCGAGCCCAGTCACCAAGCCCTCGAAATCTTGACAGCAGTCACCTCTCACTTGCATTAGTCTCCACATTTGAAGCCCTTTATAAACGACTTTCCAGTGCTGGAGGGGAGCGTTCGCGAGGTGCGGGAGGTCACGTCGTGGAAAGTGTCGTCCGTGGCTGTGGTGAAAACATGACTTCATCTGGGCGCTGGCGCGTGCGTCCCCATGGGCACGTCACCCCACACCCTCTCTCATTCTCTCTGCGACAGATCTGGGACCTGCTCTGGGTCTGCAGGGACGTGGAACACGCTGCCGTCCCACCTGCTTGGGCTCTGATTTTCCATCGTTCAGAATTCCGTGCAAAGTAAGGATGGAAAAAAAAAAAAGAAATGTGACTTCTTATTGTTTCCATCTTGAGGATCTGGAAACTGTGAGGACAGACGAGAGCTGGGTGCGGCTGTGGGACCGCTGGTGTGGACGGAAGACGGCTCAGAACCCAGACGTGCTGCATTTGCTTGGGTGTTTTCTCTCCCTGCCCTGCCCCCCCGCCTTCCTCCCCCCTCTCTTCCCAGCCCTCCTCAACCCCCGCAGGGCCCCTGCCCCGCGCCCCAGTGGGCTGGGGAGGACAGCGTCTGGGCCGAGAGGGGAGCTCCCTCTGTCCCTCTTGACGTCTGCTCCGGAAGGATCGATACCGCCATGGCTTCCTAATGGCAGAGAGAGGAAATGCTAACAGCACGGCGGCTTTCTGGTCCAACTGAGTCTTAAGTGGCTGCCTCGGGTCTATTTTTAAACCTTATTATCTGTTATAATATAATTACGGAGTAATTTTACTTTTGTGAATTTTACTATAAAAAGTTTGATCTGATCACCCAACTATGGTCGCCATATTAACAATGAAACAGTAATTCGATCTCATGGCTTCCTGGCGACTGACAGCTAACCTCTTGCCCCTGATTTGCACTGGCTCCCACGGTGCGGCTGCCCCCACGGGCGGAGCCGTCTCCTTCCCACTGCTGACGCTCATCCGCCGCCTGGGGCCCTCCTCTGCCTCCCGGGTGCGGTGCAGGCCCCACCCCCTGCAGGGGCAGGGCTGAAACGGGCCCTCCTTAGGCACCTGCTCCATTCTCTGGGACGGCCTGCGGCAGCGTCCCAGGACACCTCCTAGACTCCCGCCCGCAGGCACGCTGGGATCTCTCTCCCTGATTCTGTCATATTGCAATGGGCCAGGAATTTTGCAGCCGTAATCAGGGTCCCCGAGCAGCTGAGTCGACGTTAATCAAAGGGAGACTTCCATGGGTGGGACTGGACCCTGGGATGGCTTGAAGGGGCAGAGTGCCATGCTGTGGGGAGGCCACATGGCAGGGGACAGCAGGTGGCCCCCCGCCTGATAGCAGTCCCCAGCGGGCAGGCGCACCGGACAGGGAGCTCAGCCCCTCAGCCACAAGGAACCGAGGGCAGCAGCACCCCACCAGCATGGACGGCGGCCCTGAGCCTCGGCGGAAAGCCTGGCCCCAGCGGCGCCTCGACTGCCGGCTCCTGAGACCCGAGGGGAGGACTCTCTACCTGGATTCGGACCCCTGACCACAGACAGTGTGGGGTAAGTGCGTGCGGTTCTGGCATCTGAGTTCAAGGCAATGTGTCTCGCTGCCCGGGATGGCAGCGTCCTCCCGTGTCCTCCCCCATAGCTTCCTGGCTGCGGCATCATGGTGACACGAGTGTGAGCCACTCTGTCCTTTGTGAGTCCCTTCCATGGGCCATATCACGGTGGGCAGCCCCCGGGCAGTAGTTAGCTGCCCGCGTGAGCCAGAGACAGGGCTGTGAGGACAGACTGGTCTTCTGGTGTCTTCCAGGTCCTCTGTCCTCTGCCCCATGTGGCCTCCCCCACCTGCCCAGGCTCAGCCCAGAGGCCTCCATAAGAGCCCGCTGTAGGGCACATGGCCGCCGGCTTCCTCTCAGCCCTGTCTCCCCTTGGGGCATCCCACAGTGTAGGGTCCTGGACCGAGGACAGCGTCCTGCACCTGTCTGGCACAGGGGGAACCACTTGCATGCGCTGAGCACAACGGGATCTCTGGCCACTGGAGATCGGGACGGCCTTTCCTGTCTCTGCTCCCCAGGGCAGCCCGTGGGGGTTGGGCATCTTTGTGACTCTTCTCTTTGAACAGCAGCCCGAAGGCAAAGGGAGTGTCCGCAGATGGCCTTGCACTTCACCTGGGCCTGCTTGTGCTGGCTCACCCCAGCCCCCCGCTTCCAGCAGCTGCTAAGCTCATGTCTGTCCCTGGCCTCGCAGCCCCCCACCCCCGGTCCTTGAGCCCTGTATCCTCCCAGAGGCTTTCCTTTACCCCACAAGATGGAAGGATTCCTACCAAGAGCGCCGGGCCATGCCCTCCCCAGTCCTCCTGGCCGGCACAGAGCGCCTTTCTATGACACGGCGATGGCGTTCCAGTGTGCTGGGTTCAAATCCCACTCAGCTGCGTGCCAACCCTGAGGCCGTGGATGGTTGCAGGAGCTCCCTGGGCCTTGTCTGCGAAACGGGGACTAACGACAGTCCTTCCTTCATGGGTCACACCTGTGGGGCTCTTGAAGCAATGCCCCCACAGGTTTGCCCTGATTTCCTGCTATTCTGGGGACATTATTACTCGATGTATTTCCCAAACTGGACTGTAAGCTCCCTCAGGAAAGACGCTCTTCTGACTTTCATCCCCATAAAGCACCAAGCGTGGAAGGAGCTCATGGTACAGCCCGGCGTCAGGGGCCCCATGACCTCAGCTGCTTCTGCCCCTGGACTGCAAGGTCTCCGGATTCCCAGGATCCAAGCTGCGTGTTGCCGCGTCCCAGGAGGGAGCGGCGGAAGCGAGTGACCCGCCCCCCACACACCTTCCGCCCCTCCCCAGCCTCTGGGAAGCAGCTTCTGCTCTTCCTTCCGGGACCCCGGTTACAGCTCTCCTTTTCAATCTTGAACAAGTGGGAATGCTAATCTATTACGAATACACTTAGGGGCAAGCTTTACCAACTACTATTAGCTGGACAGAACCTCCAAATCCTTAACAGCCAGAAGGCGATCATCCCGGACTGCAGCCGCGGCAGCCTCAGGGGGCCACAGCCACCTACCGGCTTCTGCTCTGAAGACAGGCCGCGCGGCCAGAACAGAGCAAGGAAATCAAAGGACTGTCAGGTAGTAAATGAATAAGATGGTGAAATAAATACACTGGAAAACAAGATTGGCTGGCATCTCCCCAAATGGTGTGGGGACGGGATCCAGATGGGATGGGGAGGGTTTGGGGGGAGGGTTTGGGATCGGGCAGGATTGGATGGGACTGAAGAAAAGAAGAGAAGTTCATCCACACCTGCCATGAACTCTGATGGCCGAAGGGAGTTAAAATGTTGGTGTCTTTTGCTGTCGTACAACTTATCTGGGAAACAAACAGTAATGCATTATTAACGAACCGGCAGACCACATAAAGCACAGACGGCTAGAATGTGAAGAGCCGCATGCATTAACCATGAGGTATCTTTAATCTCTTGGTACTCACATAATGACAGGACCGTTTTTTTATTTTTCTGGTAAATTTACTGATATATCCTACATGAAGTAAACTTGAGTGAAGATTTCTGAGACAAAACTCTCAAATTCAAATCAATTTAATAAAATAAATACAAAAATTTTACAATGATATAAAAGAGGAGCTAATAATAGTTCCAGCTGAGTAGAATTCTACTTTGATAAAGACATGCACGTGTCAGAAAGATCACGCCTATAGAGGAATCCAAATGAAGATGAGAAGCTGGTGAATCACAAAGGGAAAAAGTAGTTTAAATGTCTGGATTTGATGTACTTTATAAAGATACTGAGAAGCTATTGCAAAAATGTAAGATTCCAAGTTTTTAGATTATAGCATTAGTATATATTTTATATAGTTATTCTGTAAACCATATATTTATTATCTGTTTATGAATATAGCTATTAGACAGAGTAGCCATGGGCATCAGTAACCAGCGGCCCCGACGAGCTCAGCCACTCGAACACTTACTGGCGTGACGACTCTCACGCCCGGGCGCTGGCACCAGGGGAAGACACAGGCAGGCCTGGAGCTCGTCAAGCGAGTGGTCCCGTGGGGACACGACAGCCTAGGACACAACTTGCCCTAACCCTAGAGGCAAACACGCGGTGACAGCCTGCGGTAAAGTCTCCGAGGGAAAGTGCCGAGTCCCGTGTGTCCGTCGGGCCCGGAAGGACCCGGGAAGTCGTCCGTGAGACCAGTGACGTAGGAGCCGCGTCCTAGCGAGTCAGCTCTGTCATGTCACAGGTTAGTTTGACAGAAGACGAGGGCAGGATCTGTGAGTCTCTCCTAAGAGTGACTGGGGGCACCGTGGAGTAAACAGGCTTTACAAATGCGTCTGTTGCGTGAACTACGGAGCTTCCTCTCAACGAGGCGGAGCCAGCAAGCGCATCCGCGAGGTTCCTGGCCACGGACTTGGAGTGCAGGGTAGTAGTGGATTTCGACTTGTGCCGAGTTACCCCGTAGCCTGAGCCCCTCGTGACGAGACCCTCACGGGGGGCTACCCCAGGAACAACGGGAAAGGTGTCCTTTTCCCTCTGATTTAGAAATATCTGAAATTTCTAGGAATATTTCATTGCTTTAAAAAGATCTTCCAGTGTTAGTGACAGTTACGATTTTTAAAAATCCTTATTATATAAATTTTTAAACATACATAGAACTAGGGGGGAAAACATACCCATTAGCCACCTTCGGTAATTATCAGCATGTCAGTCCCGCGATCCTGCCGGCGTCTACCCCACCATCGGATCGGTCATTCCTCAGACATGCCAAAGGGAGATCATTTTGCTTCTTCCTTCCTAGTATGGATACCTTTTCCTTCTGTCTTTCTTTCCTTTTTTCTTGTGAGCCGGCGGCCATAGCCAGAGCATGTGCTTCGATACCGACTGGAAGTGGCGCGAGTGGGCGTCTCTGACCGCTCCTGGCCTCTGAGGGCCTCACTTTTCCCTGCAGGAATGATGCGAGCTGCCACTTCTCAGATGCCCTCGTCGAGCTGAGGGAGTTCCCTTCTCCCGGCTTAAGTGTTTCTCTTTTTCTTTTCTTTTCTTCCTTCCTTCTTTCCTTCCCCTTTTCTTTCCTTTGTTTGTAGGCGGGGTGTGGAGGCCAACACGGGCTCTGAGATGGAGACCCTAGCGGCAATCAGGAGCTGGATGCTTAACCGACTGAGCCCCCCAGGGGTCCCTTTCTCTTTCTTTTTTAATCATGAAAAGGTGTTGGATTTTGTCAAAGCCTCTTCTGTGTCGATTGAGATGACCCCATGGATTTGTGTATTACCCTATTCAAGTGACTTAAGTGCTGAGCCAGTCCTGCATCCCTGGGGCACACCTGCGTGGTCATGGCCTGTGACCCCCCTTCCGTGTTGCTGGACTGGGTTTGCGAGTATTTTCTTGACGATTCTGGCATTTACGTGCATGGAGGATTGATGTGCTTCTGCTTCTGGGGTCACGGTCTCAGCTGGCCTGGGTCTCAGAGTAATAGCGGCTTCCGGGGAGGAGTCGGGAAGCGTCTCTCATGCACTTGCTCTCTTAGAAAGCGTCTGTGAAGGTCAAGTGTTGATTCTTCTTTACATGTTTGGTTGAACTCATGGTGAAGCCACGTGAGCCTGTGTCTTTCTTTGCAGAGAAGGTCTGAATGACCAATTAAATCTCCTTAACGATTATGAGTCTACGCAGATTTTCTATTCCTTCATTTTCGATAGTTTCTGTTTTTCTAGGACTCTGTTCGTCTAAGTAATCCATTTTGTCGGCGGGAAGGCCCGTCTTCTACCGATTCTGTGGATTTCGCAAAGCGAGAGAAGCGCAGGCTCCGTGTCTCCTGACGGGGCGTCGTGGCCTCCTCTTCCTTCTCTTGCGTCCGTCTCTGTCCCACTCAGTTCCCTGCTGTCTCGGCGCAGAGCTTTGCCGGGTGGGGTGGGGGGTGTGCTCCGGGCTCGGGGGCTCAGGCCTGGCCTCTGGATTGGAGAACGGAACACGCGGACCCCGTCCCACTTTGGGCTTCTGCCGTCTGTCTCGTGGGCCCTCCCGTTTGACCTCGGCCGCATTAAGCCTGTTTTCAAGGCCATCAGGCGTCCCGCGTGCTCCCCTCTGTTGCTGTCACACAATGATGCCAGGTGGGTTTTCTCCTTGGTGGTGTGTCTCACCTGCTCACATCTCCGGGGGTGGGGAAGGACCTCATCACCTGTTTTGTGGTCCATGTCCATGGGTTCGGGGTGCGGCAGCGGGTGGCTAATTGCTTAGCTTCTCTGAGCCACAGCTTCCTTCTAGTAAGATGGGGTAATACGCAGCAAATGACGAGGCTGTGAGAAGTGTCTGCATCTGCAGGGTGTCCTTCGTGAAGCTTCCTCCCCAGTTTCCCCTTTAATGTGGAGATGCTATGGGGTCAACATCGCAGCATCACATTCTCTCCTTAATGTACAAGTTAAGTTTGTGCTAAAGTCTTTTTGAGTAAAGACGTTTGGTACAAATTAGTTTAACATTTTAAAGCAGTAATAAAATCAGAAAAATACCAGACCCTCCCGGTACATCTCAGCAGCCGCCCGCTGGCGTGCGGTTTTCTGGGACAAAACAAGACCGCATTGCACTCCTCCACTGGGCACACAAAGCAGAGATCGAATTTTACACTGCTGGCATAAATATTTAACTCCAACAAATTATCCATTAGGGTTTTAATAATAGAAGTAAGTCAACTAAATTAGTCTTGTGCGAGCAAGCGACGGTTTTCTCCAGCCCGGTTGTTCATATGGACTGCCCGACCAGCTGAGACGTTCTAGTAGTTTCTGAAGGAACCAAAAATCACATTTTAGTCTTCATTATGATGGATTGATCAAACCTGATTTTGAGTGTCCTGTAACCTGACGCTTCCAAAAGGCACACGTGGGGGTGTCATGACACTGTCCAAAGGTTCCCGGGGGGACCGTAGAAAAGAGCTGGAACCACATCGGCTGAGCTCACACACAAAACAGAGGCCGGTCCCGATGGGAATAAAGGAAGAAAAGGAAGCCTTTTCCCCGGTCAGATTTCTCGGAACAATGAGAAAAGGCTTGTGTTCTCAATGCAACAATATCCGGACTGTGCCATGACGTGAAGTCAGGCTCCCGCGTAGCAAACAGAATCCAAAGGAGAGGCTCGGACAACTAAAGTCGGTGGTTCCCACGAGGGCCAAGTGTCCCTTCAGGGGACATTTGGCCTCACCTGGAAACGTTTCTGCCCCCGTGACTGGGGAGGGGTGCCACTGGCATGCAGTGGGGAGCCCCGGATGCCCCCAGCACACGGGGCCGTCCCCACAAGAAGACATCGTCTGCTGCAGGAGGTCCCTCGGGCTGAGGATGAGACACCCTGGCTCGTGGCGACCTCCCTGGTACGAGTGGCCTCAGGGACCCGAGTGACACGTGGGACGGTTCCCTCTCGGCTTGGACGCCCACTTCAGAGGCTAAACAGTCACCTCCAGCCGAATTACGGCCACGGGGGCGGGTGTAACGTCTCCAGGACTCAGGGGCACTGGTGACGACGACCACTGCTGTCTGTCCCCTAGACTTATTGGACAGTGTCCCTTCTGAACTGACTTTTCTTTTGCTGTTTTTTTTTAAGATTTTATTTACTTACTAGAGAGAGAGTGGGGGGCGGGGCAGAGGACGAGACACTCGAGCGGCTTCTGTGCTGAGCACGGGGTCCAGCGCAGGGTCCTGAGGTCCTGACCTGAGCGGCCACCGGGAGCCAGAGCTCGCGCGACGGAGCCCCCCACGGGTTTCCGAGTGGGAATTGCGTGGTCTGGAGCTGGTGTGTGGGGCTCCGCGTGGGGTCGGCCGAGAACACGCCGGTGCGCCGGAAGCTCCGCACCCCTCCCCCACAGCTTTCTTTCCAATACGCCAACAAGTCCTCAAATCCACACTTTGTCCCCATCGCGCTACCCAAGGAAGACCGTTAATCCGGGGGAGGGAGCGACGGAGCGTTTGTCCCTTTTAACTCTGTTCTTTCAAATCAGAGTTTAAGAGGAAAACACCTAAAACACGAAGCACACTGGTGTCTGCAGGCGTGACTCGGGAAGCCGCTGGCCAGTGCCCTACATGACCTAACGGGGGAAATGAACCTTTTGCCAGGGCGTGTCGGCAAGTCAGCAGCGAAGCCCAGGCGGGGGTGGGCCTCGCTGCGGCGCCTTCCGAGAAGCACTCACCGGGGTTAGCTCGCGGACGACAGCGGGGCCTGGCGCTGGCCCCTCCAGGCTAGCGGGAGGCATCTCCACGGGCAGGTGGGGCTGGAGGCTACCGGCAATCCCCTTGGAGGCGCAGGGACGGGGGCTGTGGTGGGCGACGCTGAGTCAAGCCACCTGGGGTCCCTGGGGCTTGTGACTTGAGGACCCGGGATCACGGGGCTTGGGACCCTGGGACTTCCCTGGTTTCGCATGAAGTCCATCCCCTGGGAGAACCCTCCGTGTGAGACCAGTGGGGTCATCAACTGACCTGTGCTGCTGAGTTCCTAGCAGGCAGAGTCCCCTCCAAACCTAAGGGCCGTCCCCCTGCCCTTCCCCTCTGCCCACTGTGTCTTGGCTCAATGCCATGTCTTTGGCGCTAGTGAGGGCCCGGGGTCTCAGCGCCAGGACAGGATTCTGGAGTGAGATGTGAGGACTGTGGGGGCATTAGGGGACAGGACAGTGAGGTCGGGAGGCGAGGGGTCGCAGAGTACAGTCCTGTCACTGAGCCTGGGGAGACCTTCCTCCTGTCCTGCGTGGGTGTGGTCCCGGGGTCATAGCACACCCTTCCTGCGACGGTCTTTCCTCGAGAGCGGACCCAGAGCCTGCGTCGGCAGAAGCAGGAAATGGAATCTGCGTAATTTCAGCCCCAACAAGGAAAGCTGCTGTGCTCGGGGGAGTCAGGGAGGACATCGACTCGCAGACGCAGGGCTGCGCGCCCAGGGCGCCTGGGGCGGAGCAAAGAGCTGTTTCCCTAGACATTGACTCCTGCATCTTCGGAGAATAATTTACGAGAACCAGCGTAGGACACCTGCGTGTTTTCAGGAAAATGTTTGAAATAAACCTGTCAGCATCCTCCAGGGGGAGGGAAACAAGACCTCGAGAGCAGTAAGTGTCCTCGGGCTCCCCCAGGGCGTCCCGAGCTCCCCTGCGAGTGAGCTCACAGCACTCTGAGCCTGGGCTGGGGACCGACTCGGCGGCGCCGGGGGAGAAGTGGGGCTCGGGCGGCTGGGAGCGCACAGCCGGTGCCAGGGCCTGGCGAAGTAGCCTCTGCCTTGTGGCAGAGCCTGCGGGAAGCTGCCTGCTCGCAGCCACCGAGAGGCCGGTCGGATGGCGGCTGTCCGAGGGAGTCTGACGGCTTTGCATCCTCTCCTGATTGCTACCTTGACTTTGGTCAAATCGCCTGCTCTCTTGAGCTTTCTCACGTCGACAGCGGAATATTGATATCCTCTGTAGTGTTCTTGTGCGGACGGTTGGAGGACGTGGATTAGAAACCATTTATCTGGCGTGTATGAAGGGCGTCACAAGGGCATCTGAGAGCAGAGGAATGCTCCCTGCACAGGGAAAGGTAAGAAATCTCTGTAAACAATTCTAGCCCGTAATATACTGAGATCGTAGCAAGTCTGAGCTGCCCTGATCACAAATCATGTTGCTTTGGAAAAGAGAAGGTGGCAAGCGTGGACTCGGACATCCCCACTCCGCTACCCAGAGCCTCTTATTTGAACAAATCGACATCCGAGCTTTCTGTTTTTCTCCCAGAAACACAAAATGCAAAACGGTTCAGTTGCATTTGGTCATTATTCACAAAAGGCCTGGTTCCGGCTGGCTGTATACTTCTTTATATTAATGAAAAGATCCTTTTCAAACTTGGAGGACTTGGAAGTAACAGTCTTCTACAGTGTGTATTCTCAGCTGGCTTGTTGGGTGCACAACCCCAGACACGTCCCATAGCAGACAGACATGGCGGAGTCCCTGGAGTTTCATCCTTCTGCCTCAGTGCAGGCAGCTTATCTCTAGGCCTTTTAAGGTTCTTTGTTTCCTTCCTCTTAGAACAACAACGTGCTTTCTGCTGGGATTGTGAAAGTCATCAAAGAGGAAGAAGGTAGGAGGTGAGAAGAGCAACCTCTCCTACTGGGGAAAAGGAAAAATGCCCCAACAAAGGACAAGTAGAGGCTGAGCAGAGCCTCCTCTTCTCGGGGCCCAACAGGGAAGGGAGAGCAGAGGGCAGGTTGTGCTCGCCAGACCGAGTGTTCCAGTTGCTGCAGGCCTGGCCATAGCTCTGGCAGCCTCCAAGTGTCCCCCCTGCCCCCGTCTCTCAGTCTGTCCCCAGAGGGCAGCGTTAGACGTGGGAGGGCCTGGCAGATTTGGGGACACGGACGCGGGGTCCCAAGGGGCTCTCCTGTAGCGTCATCTTCAGACCCACTCCAGGAGCGCCGGCAAGGGGCGTCCTGTGGCCATGCCAGCCTCGCCGGCCACCCCAGGACATAGGGCATTCCCTCCACGCGCGTCCCCGAGGGTCCGCCATCTGCAGGTGTGGTGGTCGGCGGCTCCAGAGGACAAAACAGACTCTGCCCTCGTGGGGCTCACTCAGTGTCTCTTGGACTGGACTCGGGCCAAGCAGAGACCTTGGAAATAAATTAAACTCGTGGGGGCTTCTTCAGAAAGTCCACGTGGGGAGTGCTGTCGTGAGTCTGGATCTGGGGGGCCCTCGGCTGTCCCCAGCAGTCGGCCGTAGCGTGCTCCGGCCAGGAGGGTCGTCAAGAGACGGCTGGCCCGTTCTGTCCTTCCACCGGGGCGCCCGGCCGGCTCTGGCAGGGACGGGAGGGCATGCGGGCCCCTCCTCCGCTGAATCCCACGCCCCTTCCTGTGCAGCCAGTTCCGCGTCCACAAGGGAGCGGCTGAAGGGGGTCGTGCCTCGTGCTTCTGGAGGAGCCAGAGACGGTGGTTTTGGACCTGAATGACGGGAAAGAGGGGTGGGGACCTTAGAGGCCACAGAAGGCGGGGGCTCCTTTCTCCGGAACGGGAGACCCTCGGAGACATGAGCGTTGATGCTCTTTGCCTCGAAGGACTCGCACAGACTTGGAATCCTCCCACGAGTGAAGGGAGCCGCGAGCCCGTCCTCCGCTCCGGGCTTCGGGCCCGGCCCCAGACGAAAGCGGTACAGGAGGGTGTGAAGTGAGCCCGGACGGCCTCTCCCTGCGTAGCCCAGCCCCGCTGCCCGATGCGCGGGTGGCGCGTGTGAGTGTGCACGCTTCTGTGGTGGTCCCGTCTGTCTCCACGCCGTGCTGGAACCACTTTCTCACGTGATAAAGCATCACACGGTGTTCTGTGGCACGTGGGTTTCCGGACAGCTGCGTGGAACCTTGGTCCACGGCTGTGACGTACTCGCGGTCCGATCTGCTGGTGAGAGATGCTCTTACCGCGTCCATGTTTCACCACGGAAGCCTCCGGGGTGGACCTTGGCTCGTGTGTGCGCTGTCCGGCTGAGGGTGGCGTCTTAAATGGGATCAAGACTGTGTTTGATTCCCGTCCCAAGATCGCTGCCCGAAGACTGCCGTCCCGCGAGCACCCGGTCCCCAGCCGCCCCTCAGCTGCTGCAGGTGTGACCTACCCTGAAATCCGTCCTCTGCCTCCTCCTCGTGCCCAGCCGCAGCCCTGTCTGCGGCACAGCCGGGCCCGGGTCCTCGGCAGAACCCCCCGACCCGCTCGTTCCCGGGTTCACTGTGCTGAGCTGCTCACCCACGGTCTCTTGTAAGAAGCCCACGCACCAGAAGGAGCAAGTGCAACCACGCTTTTCATAACCCGCATCTCTGGGACGAAGACCCCGGGGCTGAGATGGAGCAGAGGGTCTTCCCACGAACGATGCCGCTTCGCTCTGCACCTCCAAGCAGAGCCCCAGGGGGACACTCTGGTCCTGCCATAGCCAGACAGTTCTAGAAAATCATGAAACACTTTTTTGGGGGGGCAATAATTATTATGTACGACTAAAAGAATAGTGTGAACTCCAGCCCTTAAATATGTTTAAGTTACAATGAGGTTTAATAGAGCAATGCAGAGTCAAAGATAAGAAATCGCACTGTGACTCTTACATCCTCTCTTCCAAGCGTTGTGTCCCCGACTGCACAAGGCAAGTGTGATCAGGAAACCTTCCGAACCCTGTCTCTCAGCGCCTAGAAACTGGGCACGGGTTTGGTTTTCTTTCTTTCTTTTTTTTTTCCTTTAATGGTATTTTTTTAAATTTAAAATCAATTCATTAACATATAGTATATTATTGGTTTCAGAGGACGAGGTCAGTGACTCATCAGTCTCACGTAACACGCAGTGCTCACTGCATCCCGCGCCCCCGTTGCTGCCCGGCCCCCAGCTAACCCTCCCGCCCCCTCCCCTCCGGCAGCCTCAGTTTTTTCCCTGGAGTTAAGAGTCTCTTATGGTCTGTCCCTCTCTGGTTTCATCTTGGTTTTTCTTCCTTTTTCCTAGTTCATCTGTCTTGTTTCCTAAATTCCACATATGAGTGAAATAACACTGTAACCGTCTTTCTCTGACTGACTTCGCTCTGCACAGCACACTCGCGTCCCACCCACGCTGCTGCCGCCGAAAGATTTCCGTGCTTCTGGCGGCTGAGTGATCTTCCATCGCCACTCGCCGCTCGATGGCGTCTGCGCTCTTTCACGGTTCGGCTATTGCTTGGTGTCCAATGTGAGAAGCCATCGCCCGATTTTAAATTTTAGGTCATGAAAGCTCGAAGGGCAGAGATGACACGTGTCTTGTTCACCATCCCCGAGCTCGGCACGCCCAGCACATCGCGGGTTCTCAAGAAAGGCTTGTTGAGGGCGCCTGGGTGGCTCAGTGGGTTAAAGCCTCTGCCTTCGGCTCAGGTCGTGATCCCAGGGTCCTGGGATCGAGCCTCACATCGGGCTCTCTGCTCAGCGGGGAGCCTGCTTCCTCCTCTCTCTGCCTGCTTCTCTGCCTACTTGTGATCTGTCTGTCAAGTGAATAAATAAAATCTTTAAAAAAAAAAAAAAAGAAAGGCTTGTTGAAGGAACACCGTGGCGCAGCGTCCTCGTGGCCCTGCTCGTCTCTGGACTCACCGCCCCACCCTGACAGCCCACCCCTCACTGCTCGGCATTTGAGGTTTGAAGACATCCCTCCTGGGTGTCACCCCCCTTTAATGCCCCCGAGCTTCTGGCACAGGTGACGTTTTGGTAGCAGCCGGCAACTTCCCATGAGGCAAGCGGCAAGTTGAGGCATGACTGGGGAGCCCCGGGGTCTGCGACGCACGGGAGCCCGAGCCTGCGCTGGCCCCACCAACAACACGTTCCGGCGAATGATGTGGAATTGCCTTTATCTGACCCACTGCAGCCATAAAAATGGCAGCTGCATGTGAATAAACATAAACAGCTTGAATCAGGCTCAACATAAGGGAATGAAAATGAATAATCAAATATTTTGTTTGAAACTTCCACCTTCTGTCATTCCTTGTGATTTTCTCTTCTTCTTGCTTCCCCTCCAGCCAAGGGGGCGCCTCCTGGGCCCCAGCTCCCTGCACCCACCGCAGGAAGACGCTGGCTCGGCTCCCCTTTCCCCTGCGGGGAGAGTAGGGGAACCACCCGCAGACACGCGCGGGGCCGACGCTGCCTGGGGCCTCCGGCTTCGGTTCTACCCCTCGTCCCCTCCTTCCCCTGTGACCGGGGACGGAGGGTCTCATGACAGTGGCCGGACCTGCCCGTGGCCTGGCAGGCGAGGTGCAGCGGCCCCGGGCCGTCCCGCGGCGGATGAGCTGGAGTCCTGTGCTCGCGTTTCCCCCCCAAGGCCTGGTTCTTCGCAGCCCGGAGACCGTCTTGCTTACGGGCTCTGAATTCCCTTTTGCTCTAAGACGATATCAGACCTTTAATGTCTAAAGCAGCTCTGCCAGATTCTTAAAAGTTCCTGATGTTTCTGACAGGAGAATTCTACTGGGCGGCTGGAGAGAGCGTACGGGGCCCTGAGCACCTGGCATCAGGTGGGGACCAAGGACGGGGGGGGGGGGTGGCGTCGTCCGCGGCAAACCTGCGTCCCTGAGGGAAGCGTACGCCAACGTCCCGTGTTTTTCACACACACGCTAATCGACCGGGAAGAAGAATTTCTCTTGGTCCGTTTTTTTTTTCTAAGTCCTTGTAATATTTTGCTGTTATTGGAGATCTCGAGTACTGGACTGATTTGGAGTTTTCCCTTTCCTTTCATTTGACTAAATTCACTCTCTCCTCTTCTAAGTCAGACGTGACACATCACGGGTGGTACGTGATACATTATTCATGCAGAGCTGGTTGAAGTAAGAAATTTTAAGCTGGACACTTTTTTTAGAAATTCCACTTATAGGGGCTCCTGGGTGGCTCAGTGGGTTAAGCCTCTGCCTTCAGCTTGGGTCATGGTCTCAGGGTCCTGGGATCGAGTCCTGCATCGGGCTCTCTGCTGAGCGCGGAGCCTGTTTCCCCTCCCCTTCTGCCTGCCTCTCTGCCTGCTTGTGATCTCTCTGTCTCTGTGTCAAATAAATAAATAATGTATTAAAAAAAGGAAAAGAAAAAGAGATTCCACTTATAGTACAGAATTCGCAGTCTAAGTGCTCAGGAAGTACACTCACGAGAAAGACAACGGTTTTCGTGTCCATGTCCGCCCCCTGACTCTCCTCTGGTGACAGCCGTGCCCCTCGCGCACCTGACGTGGTCCGAGGTCTCAGCACGAGGCAGTTCTGCCCCACGGAAGGGCTGCCGACAGGGAGTCACAGGCTGATGTCATGACCTCGGAGGCCGTGTGAGGCTTGTGACGGCAAGATGCCGATCGTCGTTCTAAATGCTCTCAGGGCTGCTTGACGGGTGTTGCCACCAGGATTGGCAAGAGTGTGTGTGGCGGTGACTCTGAGCCCCGGGAAGTCCCGAGGGTTTCATGCCGCGGGCGCTGCAGGGCCTCGGCGGACGGAGCTCAGGGTCACAGTGAGACTGAGCTTGTGATCTAGCCCCACGAGCCCAGACTCCCAGGGTCCTCTCGTGCACGTCACCCCATCGCGCTGGGTTTCCCCGTTTCCCCCACAAAATCGCACTCAAGGCTCTGCTGTCCACTGGCTGGGGGTGTCCTGCCGCCTGCGCAGCTGGGCACCTGCCATGTCCCAGGGGTCGGGCTCTTGCCGGGCGACTTCAGTCAGGTGACCTGCGTCTTCAGGGACCTCATGGTGTTTTGGGGACTCGCGGCCTTTGCATGTCTCACCATTGAGGTGCTGCCTCTCCCCCGTTGGGCCCTGGCTGCTCCAGATGGAGTTAGAAGTGGAGGTAATCGGTCCCGCTCGTCTGCTTCTAATGGGGACACTGAGCCAACCCCGTTATGGAGGAAAAACCTTTTCTGAGCGACATGTTCTACCTTGGACGTTCTCATTAGCTTGCTCGTTCTTCGCTCCTTGAAATATCCCGTGATCTCACCACGGGCTCACGCTGGAGGCCGAGGTCACCGAGGGGACGCGAAGCACCGTGGATGGCCACAGGAGTCCGTGGGACTTCGCGGGGCTGAGCGGGAGGGAGGACACGAGCAGAGTCAACTTCAGCACCAAGGGGAGAGCGAGGCCCCGGGTGGGACTCTGTCAGGGCTGAGCAGACCGAGAGCCCAACCTGGGAGGGGAACGGACGCCCGCGAGAAATTAGGACACATTCCTGCTTCGTGATGAGAACTGGGAATTCCTCCTCATTGCGCCCGTCCTAGTGTTTCTCACTGACGAGCCTGGTGGCTGGTCTGTTGGTGGGGAGGGGAGGGTGCAAAGGGCGGGTGTGACTCGACACCGGGTCTGGACGACTCCTGGGTCACCATGATGCGGCTGCAGCCTGCCCACGCTTCTCATTTTCCCCCGAGGCACGTGAGGTGGGGGTAACGGCCACCAGGCCTTCCCACAGCAGCTGGCAGGGCCACAGTGGTGGAGACGACCCCTCCAGAGGGAAGTGTGCCTCCCAGAACCTTCCGGAAGCCCCTGCGTCGCCGCAGACAGCAGGGGTTCAGAGGTTCTGCAATCACACAGAAACGGCTCTGCTTTTAGGCGGCGAACCTCTGGCGGTGACCCCATGTCCGGCGCGTGTCCTTCTGTTATCCCTCAGGTGCAAACGCTGGAGCCGCCACCATGAAGACCGGAAGAGGCCACGACGTGTACAAGGAGCGCAAACGGCCGCACAGAGCCGGGCACGCCCTCCCCGCCCCCTCGGTGTGAGTGCGCATCCCTGCCACCCGTTCCCAGTTCCCAGCGCTGGATTAGTCTAAGCTCCCGCAAGAAGGCGGGACGCAGGTGCGTCCACCCGGCCCCGCGCCTTTGTCCAGCCTGCGAATCCCCGTGAGAGCGGCCGCCGGGTGCCCGCCCCGTCGCTCGCAAGGCGGGGACTGGCCTCAGCCTGCAGTGTTTGCTGCGAGACCCACAAAGGGAGCAGGAAAGGACGGGTCCCTCTCCGCCCCGCGACGGAATGAGGAAGTGCACCGTCCCCTGGCCAAGGTAATGGAGACGAGGAACACAAAACACCTGGCGTGCAGCCCGGGCTCTTCCCGTCGGCAAACCCTTTACCTGAGATCCCCGTCACCGCTGAGCGGGAAACCCGTCATCGGATCAGACCCGTGGGAGTCAGGTAAGAAGACCCCAAGAGACCCCCGGCCCGGCCCGTCAGAGGCTCAGGGCTGGCGAGCGGCGGGATCGCTGCTCTCCTGCGGGTCCGGATTCAGATTCTCGGTGTGAGGCTGTGGCTGGACCTCCGCCAGGACGTGGGGACGCAGGAATGAGGCCGGTGTTTCTGGTTCCAGCCCCTGTGGGCCCACGTGGGCTCTCGCTGTAGGACCGCCTCGGGCCGAGCTCACAGCCTCGAAGGACGTTCGGACCCCTGAGCTGTGGAAGCTACGGGCCGCAGAGATGGGCCCAGGCTCGCGTCCTCCGCGCTCGTGCGCTGTCCGGTGAGGCCGGAGGCGGCGGCTTCACGGACTCCAGAGCAGTCCTGGGACGGTCGTCCTGCGGAGGGGAGACCCGCTCCGGTCCCTTTCCGTCCCCAAAAGACGTCTGCTGAAGGGCTCCCGCCTGGGGGGTACGAGGTGGAGACGAAGGTGGCCGGTCACACCGGCCCAAGACGTGTGCGCTGAGCCCCTTCCCGAGTGCGGTGCCGCCGGGGAGAGCGGATCCGCGTGCGAGCCCGAGGGGGGCGGATGAACATTCACCAGCCTCGCACGATCAATACAGAACCGCCGCTGTGTTTCCTCGTGGATATTTCTGGAGCGCGCTTCAATATTTAATTCAACCCAGACCTGCAGGTCATTAGCAAAAGTCTGTTCCCGGTGACCACACGTCTCCGCTTGCGTCCCACCGCGGAAGGCCGGGCGTTGCGGGTCTGGGAGCTGACTGTGTAAACGTCTCTCCTTCAAAGAAAGGTTAAGAGACACTTTTCAAGTTCTCTCTTTTTGTATTTTTTATTAAAGATTTTATTTATACATTTGACAGAGATCACAAGTAGGCAGAGAGGCAGGCAGAGAGAGAGGAGGAAGCAGGCTCCCCGCTGAGCAGAGAGCCCAACTCGGGGCTCGATCCCGGGACCCTGGGATCATGACCCCAGCCGAAGGCAGAGGCTCAACCCACTGAGCTCCCCAGGCGCCCCCCACACACTCTTTTCTGCCTTTTGTATTTAAAGAGGATGTGGGGTTACTTCATTTGCAAATTCTTCTTACATGAACAACTTGCGGAAGAGGAAGGTGCGATGAAGTCCTTGCTGAAGACGGCACGGACTAGAGGAGCCTCTGGGAAGAGCCGGGCCGTGGGCCTCCTGGAGTGGGCGTGCACGCGGGGAGGCCCACGCCGGAACCGCCACGGCCCGTGGCAGCAGGAGCTGTAGCGCATGGGTCTTTCCTCGGCTGCCTCACAGGAGAGCATTTCTGCTTGGCGGAAGAAACAAAACACAGGTCCCGCACGTGTAGCTTTCCTCCTTTCAGAAGTTATTGAGCTACTTTGCTGAGTTACTGACGGCGCGTGCCTGCTCCCCAGGCCAAGTCCCTGCCCGCTGGGAGCCCGGGGGGGCTTGCTGGTGGGAATGGGACCAGAAAATACAGTTACCATTTCCCGCTTTACCGTGGTTGCTCAGGAGGGCACCATGGTTGCCCTGGTTGGGCTTCAGGACCGGCCTCTTGGGGTCCCACCCGCTGCCCCTGCTGGGAGGGGTGCACACGCAGCCCGGGGAGGCCCTCCTCCCGCATGCCCTTCCTCCTAGGCGGCCGGGGTCTGCATTCCTGGAGATGGTTCCTGTGGCTGCAGACCACGGAGCACAGGAGGGCGCGCTCCCTCAGGCAGGGGGTCAGAAGGGGTCCCTGCGATCTCTGTCCAAATCTTCCTCATTCTCGAAGGACGCTGGTCACACTGGGTCAGGACCCCAGACTGGTATGGCCTCCTCTTAACTTGATTGTGTCTGCAAAGACCCTGTTTCCAAATAAAGTCCCATTCACAGCGTCTGTCACACACGACTTTTGGGGGACACTGCCCAACCCCATGCAGTCCCAGAGTCCTTCCAGTCTGACGTGAGAGTTCAGAGAGCAGATGCCCGAGGCGGGAGGCCCAGTCGGGGCTGCGGACACAGCTTAGGGAGGAAGAGGACCCTGTTCTCAGGGGCTTGGAGCACAATGACGGGGCAGCAGAAACCCCAAAAAGAAACATTATTTGATTTACTTCTGCCTTGGACCGTGCAGCTGTCTTACAACTCCCCATTGCTGAACCTTGCCCACAGCACAGACTGAACCAGAGGGGGCTGGGGCACGTCCCTGTCCTGGGCCGGGTCGCGAGCCCGCCGCCTCCCTCCTGCAGCGCCGTGGCCAAGGACGCCACCAGGCTGCGGGTTCAAGGCCACACGGGCGCTCTGAGAGTCTCCCCATGCGGCCATGCCTTGCAGACGGCAGCCCTGCAGAGCACTACCCTTGCCTAATCCAAATGGGGTCACTTATTTATTTCTAAATGAAGAACACGCTTGTATTCTAGCTTTGTTCAAGCCTGGGTTAGTGAAAAGTAAATTCCAAGTTTCGATAAAGCAACGTTCAAAGCCTGTGCTGTCTCACTCGTGAATGCAAGAGGGTCTGTTTCCGTTCTGAGACGGGCGCGCCGAGGAGGCGTCAGTGTTCTGATCAAATCCCAGCAAATGTCAAGGTAAAGAAGTTAATTGCAGGAGTGATGGAAATCGTGCTGAGAAGGTCGGCTGGGCAGAGCCTCGTCATTTCAGTTCCCACAAATTGTTCCTTTTCTGGTTGTTTTGAGGGTCACTGGGCAGAAGAGAATGAGAACGCAGAGCTGCTGTTATAACACAAGCTACAAACAAAGGGAAACATATCTTTTACAGAAGAGCAGTGTTACTGGGATATTCTTTTCTGCTTGAAGATAAAATGGGCCAGGCGCCTGGGGGTGCTCAGTCGGTCTGCCTTCGGCTCAGGTCATGTCCCGGGGTTCTGGGATCGAGCCCCACGTTGGGCTTCCTGCTCGGTGGGGAGCCTGCTTCTCCCTTTCCTTCTGCCCCTCCTCCCTGTTCCTGCTCTCTTTCAAATAAATAAATAAAATCCTCTAAAAAGAAAGAAAGAAGGCAAGGCAAGGCGCATTGAATTTACTGAGGTTCTGGTAACTTCTCCGGCCGGGGTCGGCTCCTGGTTTGCAGACACCGTGTTGTTGCAGAGGCTTCAGAGCTGCAGTGAAACCAACTTTTAGCAGGATCCCTGAGCCCACACTTGCTGCCACCAGAGGAAATTTTGCCCTAAAGAGAACTGCAGGGGTTCATCCACAGACCAGGCCTCCATCCACCTACCGTTGGCCATGGTCGGCTCTTCCCTGACCTTCCCCATGGAGATGAAGGAGAAACATCTTCAAATATTAGAAAATAAAAATAAAAACACACTGTTGCATCCAGCCCTTGGAATTCAAACAAACCGGTTCTCCGGGTTCACAGGGAAGGCAGGAGACGGAGACGAAGCTTGCAGGAGCCATCAGAGAAATGCAGATCAGAGGCGTTTCCAGGGGAGGACGGGCCTCTCTGCAAACAGCCGGTGCTGTGTAAATGAAGCAGGGGGAGGTGCGGGGGGGCTTGTTCTAAACTGGAAGAGGCAGGGGAGACCGAAGAACAAAGGATAGTGCATAGGTCTTGAGGATCCTGGAACTGTAGGCACTGGGACCGCAGATCACAGGGTATTAAGGAACTCTGCGGGGGGCCTGTGTGCTCTGTGGGGGACCCGTGTGCTCTGCGGGGGGCCCGTGTGCTCTGCAGGGGACCCCCCATGTGCTCTGCGGGCGGGCCGTGTGCTCTGCTGGGGGGCCGTGTGCTCTGCGGGGGCCCGTGTGCTCTGCGGGGGGCCCGTGTGCTCTGTGGGGGAACCCGTGTGCTCTGCGGGGGCCCGTGTGCTCTGTGGGGGCCTGTGTGCTCTGTGTGGGGGGGACCAGCCTGCATCTTCAGACACACACCGAGGTCTGGGACGGAGCCTGCCAGGCCCGTATGAGCAGATCAGGGAAAAAGATTACGCAAATAGTTAAGTCTAGCGATGGGGTCTTTTGTTTTGTTTTCCCAATTTCCTCTGTGTTTGAGACTATTCATGATGGGAAGAACAGTGACAAAGAACGGTCTCAGCAGATGACCTGATCGGGAGGTGAAGGCCCACGCCTCCGCTGCAGGCCCGAGCGGTCCTCATGGGGCCGTCTGGGTCGGAGGGCAACCCCGGGGCAGCCAGAGCGGCAGCGATCCCAGCACCTACCTGCGAGGGTGCTCGGGCACGTTGAGAGGGTCCCTTTGGTAAGTTTCTCTGTTATCGTGCATTCCGGTTGTGCGACTCTGGTCCTCCTGGGAAAGCACCGGAATAGACACCGTTGCTTCGGAGCAAGGGCGTGAGTCCCACGCGTCTTGACCTCCCGGCGCTGACGGCTCACACCCGCTGGCGCTTCCTCACGCCACGGCCCTCAGTGCTTTGTGTCCATTAACTTCCCCGCAAGGTTACAATGCTCGCTCCACGTACAGCCCGTCTTATAGGCGAAGGACGGGCAAGGAGGGATGGACTTGGCCAAGACCTCACAGCTAGGGGCGCCTGGGTGGCTCAGTGGGTTAAGCCTCTGTCTTCGGCTCGGGTCATGATCCCAGGGTCCTGGAATCGAGCCCCGCATCGGGCTCTCTGCCCAGCGGGGAGCCTGCTTCCTCCTCTCTCTCTCTCTCTCTCTGCCTCTCTGCCTGCTTGTGATCTCTGTCTGTCAAAGAAATAAACAAAATCTTAAAGACCTCACAGCTAAAAGCCGCAGAACTGAGCAGAAGCAGAAGCCCGGTGATGTCTGCGCTTTATTCTGAAAAATGCAAATACCACGACGGATTGGCAAGCGGACGGTCGGACAGACGGGCAGATGTGTCCAGAGTGTGGATCGCATAGAATCCAAGTGGTGGGTATGTAGGTGTTCACTGAACAATTCATTCAGATTCTCTGAGTGTAAAATTTTTAATAAGATGTTGAGGGAAATACTTCAAAAGAGCAGAACTGAGATTCAAAGTGGGCAGCCTCGCTCCAGAGTCCAGGTTGTCGGCCGTCGCGGGCTCCTGCCTCCTAAGCAGCAGGAGTCCGACCCCAGTGAGCAGGTCAGTGCCGCAGGACTTAGTGGGACCGAGGAGTCATCTGGTCAACCCGGCCTTGGTTAGGCGAGCCTCAGGGAGAGGGTGACTTGCTTGAGATCTGGGAAGGGTCAGGACCCGTCCCCGGCTCGGCGTGGCTCCGTCTGACCCCCACGGCACATTGCCATGTCTGCCTGTCGGAGCGGCCGGGCAGCCTGGTGTGGGACCCTATCCTCGTCTGCCTGCACCGGCTCTTACCGACAGTGGGCTCCTACCTACCGTGCTGTCACCCCCTCTGATGCCCCCCGTGCAGCGTCCCTTCTCAGAAGGCCGTCCTTGCCCGGCAGACCGCATCGGCCCCGCCCGGAGGCACGGCTTATTGAGCGCACAGGAAATTTTTACCCTTGAGTTCAAACCTCCTCTGGTTTCACTTCTATTTTTAATACCTTAGAGCCATTTCCTTCGATGAGCTCAGGCGCTTTGCAGACGTTACCTAATGAATCTTCCTAGACTGGTGGGTGACAGTATGTTCACCAGAGGCCACCCCTTGAAGAACCGTGGAGACCTGTCCGTGATGGCTGGGCGGACGCAGAGGAGAGAGAGAGCTGGCCGTCACACCGGAGACGGGGCCGCGGCGTCTGACCCCTCTTCCAGGGCCCGGGGAATGAGCCCTGCATTCGCACGACGGAATGCCATCGGCCGCGAGGGCAGAGCTGTCGTGGTCCCAACCAGAGGGCGTGGGAGGGTCCGCTGGCATCCCCGCGCTTCGCTGGCCAGACGACTAGGAGAGACGAGGGGCTTGCCCGAGGTCACTGAGCTCATTACTGCCACGTCCCCCAGCAAGTTTCTGGGCAGCAGGGGTCTTGGAATTACACTTTTCAAGGTTAACATTGTGTCTCTTTATAAGGAACATTAAGGCACACCCCTGAGTCCTTGCTCTGGGGTCGCACAAGCCTTTCTGGGCCCAGAGCTGTTCTGCCCCTCCGGGAAGTCAGCTCTGGAGGCTTACCCCGCGCCTGGAGACCTGTACGTCCCCTTCCCCGGGTGCGCGGGGACAGACAGCACGCGCCTGGGGCCAGGGCGTCTTTGACTTCTGCGGCGTGACTCGTGGCTCCCACAGGCGTCTCTCTGAGAGGAAGCCTGTTGCGTGGCTTTGGCTCTCGATGCCCTTAGACCAGTGCCCCTGTGAGAGGTCCTCGTTCCGTCGTCCAGATGTCACCACCGCGAGGAAGATGCTTGTCCCGTCGGTGTGGATTCATCCATCCACCATTACCTTGTTAATTTAATCAATTCATCACCGAACCATTTCTCTAACCACGATCTTCGGCACCCTCGTCACCCCCAGTGGACGGTAGTGACTTCCTAGTTACTGTTTTCGGTGATGAAGGAAGCTTCTATAACCCACCAGCCCAGCCCAAACAGAAGCTGGGACTCTGGCAGGACGATCCCTCCTCAGCCCGTGCCTCCCTGTGCTCTCCCGGTCCCAGGGCACGGCCACCCTGAACCTGCCTTTCGGTAGATCCCCGAGCCCAGGGCACGGGACTGTTCTCGAGCGGGGCAGCAGGCTCGCCTCCCCTGACTCCGGAGGAGCCTCCATCTCCGTGTCCCACGGCTGTTAGCGACACCGACGTTCCGGGGAAGATGGTCGGGACAAAGGGCTTGATGTGCAGGTCTTGGGACCCACAGGGAGGGCTGGGCCAGCTTCTCACTGAGGGGCCAGAAACCTCCCTGAGAAAGCAAACAGCCTCACCGACTCGTTTATTCTTAAAGTGATTTTTTTTTAAAGATTTTATTTATTTATTAGTTAGAGAGAGCGGGAGCGAGCACAGGCAGACAGAGAGGCAGGCAGAGGGAGAAGCAGGCTCCCCGCCGAGCAAGGAGCCCAGTGTGGGACTCGATCCCAGGACGCTGGGATCATGACCTGAGCCGAAGGCAGCTGCTTAACCAACTGAGCCACCCAGGTGTCCCCGGACTCGTTTATTCTTAAAGAAACTTAATTTATCCGGTTTTTACCACCTTGAGAGGTGAAGGAGCTAAGCTCAAGGGGCAGAACAGAGGAGGTGGGGGGCGCGCAGAGGCCCCGAGGTAGGGCGGCGGTGCTGCGCACGTTCCTGCCCGTCGGGCGGTCTTGTCCTGAGGCGACCGCGGCCCTGGCCTGGTGGGGGGGTGCGGCTTGCCCACAGGGCCGTGGCATCAAGTAGCATTAATTGATCGGACTGCATTTCCAGGCTTTGTGCTGACTCAGCAACAGGGGAGGCCAGACAAAGGCAAGCAAGGTCCTGGGGGCAGGGGCGAGGTTCGCCCTGGGCTCAGACCCTCTGCTCTTTCAGGGCCCCTTCCCCCCAAATCCCCCCCCCCCCGAACAGGGCCCTCGATGTGCTAAGTGGCTAAAGGGCTGGATACCCCAGCAGCGCTCCCACGAAGGACGAAGGGTCTGAGCCCCGTGGGTCTCCTCCTGGCCTCATGGGGGGTCCGTGAGCGCGGCCGCCGGGCGGGGTCTGCGGTCTCTGGGGCCGGACCGAGGACAAGCCGTCAAAGTGGAAGACCACCGCCCGAGGGCTGCCCGGAGTCGGGGTCCCAGACCCCGTCACTGCTTGAATTGCACAGATGCTTCCAGACGGAGGGTGCTCTTCAGCCTGGCCCACCCCACGACCCCGTGGCCGAGGGAGGGCGGACCTCGAGACCCTGCGGCCAGTCCTGCCAGCTTGGCTCGGGAAGCTCCCGGGGTGAGAGCCAGGGCCTCAGGGGGAAGAAACGGAGACTCAGGCTCCTGTTTGCGCAGGCTCTGGGCCTCGGCCACGGGGTCATCCCGCGGGAGCACAGCCAAGGGCAGGGGCGCTGGAGCGGATCAGCTGGTCTACCGGCTCTCCCGAGTCTCCTGAGACTGAGCGTGAGGCGTGGCTTCTCCCTGCCCTAACCGAGCCCTGCAGGGCCCAGCGGGCTCCCTGGGCGATGCTCCTGCAGGCGGTGGAGCGCCCGCAGCCGAGGGGCCCTAGCTGGCTGCGTGTGCGCCCCTGAGGAAGCTGCAATTATGTCCAGAGACCCCTGCCTGGGGCGGGAGGCTCCTCTTCTGGGGTCTGAGCCCAGGGCGGGGCGGTGAGGCTGGGTCTCCCGCGCCTCCCCCCACCCCGCGGAGGGCCCGCCCTATCCTCGGCCTCTCCCCCGTTGCTAGGTGACAAGGCCCAGCGGCTCGCAGGCGCAGAAGGCTTGGCCGCTCTTCTTCCCGCCCCTTTCCCACACTTCAGGCAAATTCTGCCAAAAATCTGAAGCTCCCACGGAGAAAACAGTGTGGATGGAGCGGTGCCCCCAGGCCAAGGTCCGAGAAGGAGCCCCGTCCCAGCTCCGCGGCCGCAAACCTGCTCCGATCATAGCCTCACCGTGGAGACCAGGGCCAGCTCCAGGTCCCGGGGAGGACGAGGCCCCCAGGGATGAAGGTCCCACTGGGGCCCCTGCCGCCCACAGCTCTGAACCACCGGCCTTCCGCCTCCCGGTGCCCCTGGGGAGTGTGCTGGGGACTGTGAGCAGACCCCGACAGAGGCGATGACACTCATTAGCCCTCACCCGGAGCTTGCCCTGGGCCACGCGGTTCCGAGAGTGGTGCTCAGACGAGTCCGTGGGGCCTGACCACCGCCTCCCGAGGGACAGACGCAGGCAAGCCTGGGGTGGTCAGGGCTAGGGGGCTCACACCCCGGCTCCACAGCCGGTTTTCTCATCTGTAACATCACCGTTAGAAAGAGTTCACGCCTGGGATGCCTGGGTGGCTCAGTGGGTTAAAGCCTCTGCCTTCAGCTCAGGTCGTGATCTTAGGGTCCTGGGATCAAGCCCTGCATCAGGCTCTCTGCTCAGCGGGGAGCCTGCTTCCCCCCCACCCCCTTTGCCTGCCTCTCTGCCTACTTGTGGTCTCTGTCTGTCAAATGAATGGACAAAATCTTAAAAAAAAAAAAAAAAGAGGGACGCCTGGGTGGCTCAGTTGGTTAAGCGGCTGCCTTCGGCTCAGGTCACGATCCTAGCGTCCTGGGATGGAGTCCCACATCGGGCTCCTTGCTCGGCAGGGAGCCTGCTTCTCCCTCTGCCTCTGCCTGCCTCTCTGTCTGCCTATGCTCGCTCGCTCTAACTAATAAATAAATAAAATCTTAAAAAAAAAAAGAACGAGTTCATGCCTCGCAGGGTTTTCACAAGCACTAACGCACTAGGACACGGGGAGCGGCCCGTAAGCGCTCACTGCTCATAGCCCCATTCTCCGGTGGGAAAGCCCTTGCTCAGCGCACAGTCAGGCAGGTTGCCGTCCACCCACCATGATCATGGAGCAGGGACGGTAGGGCCTGAGTGCACCACTCCAGCCGGCACTGGCCACTGACCTCCACCCTGAGATTCTACCCGAGCACAAACCTCAGCGGGTGGCCCTCAGCGGGTGGCTCTCAGCAGGTGGCCTTCAGTGAGTGGACCTCAGCGGGTGGCCCTCAGCAGGTGGCCTTCAGTGAGTGGCCTTCAGTGGAGTGGCAAGGCTTCTGGCCGGTGCATCGGCAGCCTCTTTGTGCTCCATCACAGTCTAACAACAAAACAGAGACGCAGCTCTTCTCATTCTGGGTTGGCAAATTAGCTGACCTGCCTAACGAATGACAAACAACCCCGGGCTGGGCCAGAGACCGGCAGAGTGACGGCCCCGGGGACAGAGGGGCAGCCGCCGGTGAGTGGGTGGAAAGTAAATGCTAGATTTGGGAAAACACAAGGGCCAGTTTTGAGAGACAGTGACGTCCCATCAGAAAGCTGAGGGCTGAGGACCCTGTGGAGCCCACGGTGCGGGAGTGCTCAGGACGGGCTCAGTTCACCCTTGGGTTAAACATGGCATTTCTTAAATGTTTTAGTCACTCATGCTCTGTAAATGCTTCCAAGTGTTCAATCTTTCCTTTGAAGTTTCTAGATTCTGAAATAAGTGGAGTTGGCCCAGAGTGCAGGTGGCTTGGAATCACCGAGATGTCACCTACAAGCTGGTTTCGGAAGCGCATCCCTTGCGGTCTGGTCGGGCGGGTGCAGAGGAGGCCGGGATCAAGGCTCTGGGTCCCCTGTGCCTTTCAGCAGACACAGGACACGGGGCACGCAAGCTGGGGGGTCTGGACGCTGGGCCTTGAGGTCCAACATTGCATGCTTCCTCTGCCCCTGGGGATTAGGTTCTGGTGGTCTTTGATGGGAGAAACAAAGGCAGAAGATTACTGACAAGTCCTTGAAACAGGGAGAGTCCCTTACCTTAGGGACTCAACTACCTCGATGTTTACACTTTGCTAAGGGTCAAAGGCAAGTGTCAGCCCATCCCCCAGGACCCTGCGAGTTTACTTTACCACATAAAAATTCCTCTGGAAATGTCCTTTATCTAAATCCCCTAAGATACGTGTTGGCAATCATTCTTCAACCCTATGGCCCACCGATACACACCTGAAGCGTCTCCTGACTAACCCCCTCGGGGTCCTGGAAACTTTGCTTCCAAAATTCCTTAGAGACTTACACTATCCCGAACCCCCTCCCAACTTGTGAGGATATAATGGGCTGCTCCTTGTGACCCCGGTGCAGCCCTTTCTGCCCGTGGGTCCTGTCCCCGTGCTTTCATGAGACCACCTTTTTTCACCAAAGACGTCTCAAGAATTCTTTCTTGACCATCAGCTTCAAACCCTAAAGTCTTTCCTACATCATACAGTGTCTGAACGTGGGGCTTTGAGTCCAGAATCTCATCTGGACTCTGAGCCTCGGTGGGAACTTGGCGCGTACTTTCTCTCTTCTTCTTCTTCCTTTTTTTTTTTTAAGTTTTTTTTATTCATTTATTTGGCAGACAGAGATCACAAGTAGGCAGAGAGGCAGGCAGAGAGAGAGGAGGAAGCAGGCTCCCCGCTGAGCAGAGAGCCTGATGCGGGACTCGATACCAGGACCCTGAGATCATGACCCCAGCCGAAGGCAGAGGCTTAACCCACTGAGCCACCCAGGTGCCCCCTTTCTCTCTTCTTTACTTTCATTCCAGGGGCCCTTCAGGGAATACGGTCTTAGTGGGACACTGTCTGTTGCTCAGGCTGCAGTCCTCTAGCCCGTGTCCACTCTACGGGGAGGAGAAAGTCTGCCTTTGGCTGGAAGTTACTACCCTGGCCGAGATGGTGATAAGACCAGAGACCTGATGCTCTCCCTTTACTCCTGTCCGTATAGAGTCGTCTGTCTTGGGCCCGGGACAGCCACCTAAGTTGCCGCATGGCTGCGGAGCTCCAGACTCCCACGGGAGGTTTCCTCCTGATTGATCTAATGAGATCCCCTCCACGTTTCTGGTCTAGCCGGTTCCGGCCTCGGGACCTCCACTGGGAACCGGCTGAAACCAGTGCTCGATGGGATTACAACCCAGCCGGGCGGTTTCCCAGGGAAGTTGGCTGTAAAGACCACGTGTGTTGGAACGTTGCTTAGATCATGATGGGTTTCCATCTTCACTGTGCTCCATCAGTGTCCTGTACTAACGACTTAAATTATAAAACTGGGCAATTTCCTCTTGTAAAACTTTTCTAGTATTTTCCATGGGTTAAAAGTGGTGGGTCCTTCAAGGTAAGGTAAAATAAGTGGGGAGATTCATGGCCCGACCTTCAAGGCCCTGTACTTCAGCCCGTACACCAGGCCCCCATCTGTAGCCTAGGATGCCGTGGGACATGGGGGAGATGCTAGCGTCCTCCCTATAGGGACCTTTGTCGGTGGCAATGGTCACAGTGATTTTATTCAGGGGAGGCCTCAGGCCACTCGGACACCAGGAACCTCTGATGTATCCTGCGTCTGAGACTCCAGTGGGCATCAGGGGACTTCCTTACATCAGCCCCGACATCCTCCCAGGACAGAAGGGCAGGCAGCACGGAGGCCGTCCAGGCGAGACGAGCCCCTTCGCCGTGTAGGCTTTTGGAGGAAGAAAAACCTGTCAAAATCTGGGAAGGATCTAGGAGACCCACCCCTGCGGGCTGATGAAGCCAGAGGGCAGCCGGTGCCGCCCCAGCGAACCCCTCGAGGCTCCGGGACATGCTGCCCCTGTACCCCAGGTGCCTCGCGAGCTGTGAAGACAAATGCAGAAAGGCAGAGGCTGGCGGGTGGACCCTGGGACCAGAAAACCCAGTGCAGGGGGCCTAGAACAGATCACGTCCTGGAGGGAAACAAGACGAGGGACGCTCTGGGCTCAGCGGTAGACGTGGAGGTGAAGTGGTGATCAGTGAACGTACCGAGTCGGCGTCAGACTGGCCAGAGCGGTGGCCGCGCTGTGGTCACGTCAGGAAACACCCTTAGTGTAAAGGAACACATGGCAATATTCAGAGGTATGTGAAGTCCTCTGAGGCTGTGGCGTCTGAAGTGGTGGGGGGTAGGTATTTGCTTACGTAGGGTTACTCGTGGGGGGAGAGAGAGGACAGACCGCGAAGCAAAGGGGCCGCGTGTTAAGAACGGACGTGGAGGGTCCCTGCTCAGTCGTCGCAAGCTTCCCAAGGGCAGGGCTTCAGGCCTCTGGCCTCGCAGGGAGGCGTCTCCCAGACCGCCCGCCCGTGCCCGCTGGGCGTCAGGCCTGCTTGCTGGGCGGGAGGACATGGGCTTCTTCACCCGCCAGCCGCCCCCCCACGGAAGGCCGGCGGGCAGGCTCGCGGTTGGAGACTGTGGCGTCCTTCCCTCAGTCGTGGGACAGCGCCGCCATTTGGGAGGGGGTCTTTCACAACTTACGGGGACTGGGCGGAGGAATCAGGTGAGCCCGTCTGTCGGAACAGATGCTTCATGCGACAGTCTGCGGAGAGTTCTCAGGGACAAGGGCGACGGTCGGGCCGCCACCGCGGCTGGGCGTGCTGGCGTCTCGGGGCGGAGTGGACCCCCGACCCCCGACATGGCTCCGAGACGCTGCCGTTTCCTGCCCTCGCAGGCCCTCTAGCCCACCTGCCCACCCGGGGTCTGCGGGGGGCATCGCCCTTTTCTCAGCACACAGCCGCGCCAACCCCACGGCTGCGCTGGCCAGCGGATCGCTTCCGGCCCAGGCGCGGTTCCCACGATCTGGGAGCTTGGACGAAACACGAGCGGAGCGCCTGGGTTCCCGGAACGGCGCCCACCTGCCGGCGTCCCACGGTGGAACTTTTCTGCCTGTAGGATGTTCCGCGGAAGGAGGAGCTGGACACGCAGCCCCACGGCGATCCTCCAGCCCTGCGTGCCCCCGACGCCCCCAGACCTCAGACGCGCCGGCCGCAGCGGCTCCGGGAAGAGCGGGCGGGACGCACCAGCTCCCCATGGCCACGGTGAGCCGGGGGAAAGCAGTGGAAGTGGAAGGGGGAGGTGGGCTGGGAAGGAGCTCACAAGGAGAAAGGGATAAATCTGGTGACAAGAAATGGGCAAGGAGGAGTCACAGTGGGGCCAGGATGTCCACGCCGAGTGGTGGGAAGGACGAAGGTACAAAGGCAGGAAGGCAGGTGGGGAGATGATGAGGCTTATTTGCAGACAGGGGGACTTTGAGGTCAAGCAGAGCATTCAGCTCTGGCCCAGGCGGGTGAAATCGAATCCAGGGTCCTGCTGTGGTCAACAAAAATGTCAACAAAATATTGCTGTGCGCTGCCACGGAGGGTGTTGGGACGGAACAGAAAATATCTTCCTACCAATGTCCGAACCTGGAAATCTATATATTCCTTTGGTTGCCAAACTCAAGAAGTAGGAGATAAGGCTGAGAAAAGCCCAGGAGGCAACTCCTGTTTTCAAGTGTACAGAGAGATTTTCACAAAAAGCCCGATGGAGGAAAAGTGTCACTTACCGGTTTGAAAATCAAAGAACAGAGAGATCTCAGGACAATGCAATGTGATTCGTAGACTGAGCAAATTTTGTTTGCCTAATTCCAGAGAGGAGGAGTGCAGGCTCGCCTGGAGGCTGTAATGGCTACACTCCGTGGGCGTGATTCCGTAGCACCTGCACTTACATGCACAGGGGAACCCAGGGGACCACGGCCCTGGAGTCCTTCCACACCTGTCACAAAATGAAGTGCTCCCCTGCTCCCTGCGGCGGCTGCACCACTGCCCCAGCGTCCCTCGCGTGTGGCCTCCATCTCGGCAAGTTGCGTTGTGCTTGTCCCCCCAACTAGTGGCCGCCACAACTTTCGAGCAAAGTAAGTATCACTTAATACATTCAGCAATAAAAAATGTGCAGGTTTGGGGCACCTGGGTGGCTCAGTGGGTTAAGCTTCTGCCTTCAGCTCAGGTCATGATCTCAGGGTCCTGGCATCGAGTTCCACATCGGGCTCTCTGCTCAGCAGGGAGTCTGCTTCCTCCTCTCTCTCTGCCTCTCTGCCTCTCTGTCTACTTGTGATCTCCGTCTGTCAAATAAATAAATAAAATCTTTAAAAAAAAACCAAGAAAAGAAAATCGGAAGTCGTATTTTGTGATTAAAAGACCCTTTCCTAGAATGAGATTTTCTCATGTCAGGGTAATGACTGTAGACCTGCATCGGACATGACGAAGACACTGGTGGAGGACGAGCACCTCCCTGAACGTCGAGGGCTCACGAGCCGACGGAGATACAACCAACACGTCCATCAGAGAGACTCTGACAGAGGCCCGAGGCCCGGGGTTCGCTGTGGGAGACGCGGTGTCACAGGAACCGGACGGCGAACTGGCTCAGGTTATGTCACAAACGGGTAGGAACAGCCAAAGTTTAAGACACTGTGTCGTAGGGTTTGTAACATCGACTTTGCAAGTAGAGATCTCGTGTGGATTTCTTTTTTCTTTACTGACATTCATAAAATCAGCTATTTTATTTTATTTTAAAAAATATTTTATTTATGTCTTTGAGAGAGAGAGAGAGAGAGCACAAACAGGGGGAGGAGAGGAGAGTCTCCCCGCTGAGCAGAGAGCCCGATGCGGGGCTCGATCCCAGGACCCTGAGATCATGACCCAAGCTGAAGGCAGAGGCTTCACCGACTGAGCCCCCCCGGGTGCCCCAAAAGCAGTTATTTTCATTTTTCAGCATTGTGCTTTGATGGTACGTTATGAAATGCTTAGCTTGGGGCGCCTGGGTGGCTCAGTGGGTTAAAGCCTCTGACTTCGGCTCAGGTCATGATCTGGGGTCCTGGGATCGAGCCCCGCATCGGGCTTTCTGCTCAGTAGGGAGACTGCTTCCTCCTCTCTCTGCCTGCCTCTCTGCCTATGATCTCTGTCTGTCAAACAAATAATTAAAGTCTTAAAAAAAAAGAAGAAGAAATGCTTAGCTCATCTGAATACCGTATCAGTGGTTAAATGGGCTTGTTGGGGAAAAGAGAAATATCACGACGGTCAAACGATGGTGTCTTGCGCTCACGGTCAGAAGACTGAGCCGGGCCAGCAGAGCACACAACATGCACATTTATCAGTGTTTTAGATAAACCGAAAGCGCCTCTATTGTGAAGCAGTGTTGTGTATTCAGATTTTACGGATTCAACGTTTCTCTAAATAACGTGCTGTACGCGTAAGGAGCTCATGCATCCCTCCACACTCCGGCACACGCAAGTCGGAGCTTGTTTTACAAGCGCTTTGCGGAAACTACGGAGTCACAGTATGCATCTTTCCAGTGAGCTCGTGTACTCTCAGGCTTGAGACAAAGTAACATGGAATAGTTCACGTTGATTTTGCATCTTCTATTACATTGTGATGTCTGTATCTGCACTGTACTCAGCCAGGGGGGCGTGCGACTCTTGGTCTCAAGGCTGTGGGTTTGAGCCCCTCATGGGGTGTAGAGATGACTTAAAAATAAAATCTAAAAGAAAAATCTAAAATTCAGAGGATTTTATTAGGAATTCACCCATAGTTCAAGAAAGATCAATACTTTGTAAGTAGGAAGGCCCTGATTACCGCCGTGGACGCCGAGCCAGTCTTCCCCAGGTTGGAACGTCCCCATCTGTCTGATCCTGGGCACTCTGCTTCTCCGTCTTCGATTCCCCACCTCTAACGTGAGGATACTAATCGTCCTGACCTTACAGGATCGTTGCGGGAACTCGGGAAGTTAGTGTCTGTAAAGCACCTGGAGCCGTGCTTGGCACATAGGACACACCTGGGGGCTACGACTGCCCACGGGTTCCCTAAATGAGGATCTTTACTCTTGTCTTTGTCGCCGTAAAGAATACCGAATCCTGGGTGCAAAGGTGCTCCTTAAAGTGACTCCCATAACAATATGGCCATGATAGAGAACCGTCCGCGTGCTGGCATTATTGTGTAATTCCGGGAATCTCGGCTGCTTATGGAGCAACCGGCCCAACAGCCAAGAACTCTGAAGGGTTAGGAAAATCGGAGGCTGACGGTGTAGACACGCCCAGAAGGACAACCCCCAGCCTAAAGCGACCACATCCACAGAGCGGGCAGATGGATGGCCCAGGATCTGAAGGGGGGCCTTCTTTTCATTTGGAAGAGGCACATCTGCTACTTTCGGAGGAGACACTCGTGCCCGGTCAGTAAGTCCACGAAACCCCTCACCCTCCAATCAGCAGGGGACCGACAAGGCTTGAATCACGGAATTGGCGGTCAAGACCCGAAACGCAGTGAAGAAAGGGGCTTTTTAACCCTCTGATGTCCGCATGAGGCCCAGCGCGCCGCCCACAAGGTGCCCTCAAACCTTCATTGTGGGAAGGGGGCCTGGGGCGGGACGGGGATCCGTCAGGTGCCCTTGACCTGGGAGCCGCCGCAGAGCCGGCCTCAGCCAGCGAGGCCGCTGTGTGCGCTCAGGCCCCGGGGCTCGCGGCCGTCTGAAGCCGGAGCCGTTTCCCAGCTGCTGGTCTTTGGCCAAACGACCCTCAGGCGTCACTGAGCTTCTCTCCCAAGCCCGAGGTACGGGTCGAGGTACCTTTTCTTAGCCCCGTAAAGGGCCCCAGGATGCTTCCTCCTTGGCTCTTCCTCTGAATATTTATGACTCGCGAACGGCCTCTCCCCTAAGTGCCTTTTGGATCATATTTAATCAGAACTCATTTACTTATTCATAGCGAACCCTTATTGAATGGCAATATATCGATACTGGGTTGTAGGTATTAATAAACCGTGGCCTCTGCCCCCAGGACTTACAGTCAGAGGATAAGTCACACGAGCAGTAGGGGTGAGGAGGGTGCTCTGGGCGCCTGCCCCTGTCAGCTCTGCCGGCCCTGCGCACCTGAGACCCGTCCACAGGCCGACAGAGGAAGGAGCCGCTGAAGGGGACAAAAACAATCAACCGGTTTCACAGGACCGGGAAGTGTTGCCCTTGATGCCAAGCCAAGGGCGTCTCCTAGGCGGCCGTGGTCCCCTGCCGGGAGAGCTCGGGCTGACCGAGGAGGGAGCGCAGGCTTCCAGAGGGACAGCTCGGAGCTCACGCTGGCCTGGCCAACGCCAGCAGCGTGGCTGTCTGGAAGGCTGGGAGCAGGACGAGAGCTGGGGAGGCTCGCACACACCCACGCCTCCGTTATGAAGCCCGCCGGGACTTGTGCCCTGGAGCGAGTGCTACAGCTCCAGGCCCCTGCAGCCTCCTGCCCACGACATTCTGCACCCGCCCTACCACGTGCGCACCACGACCTGACGAAGTGGCCGGGCAGCTGTTTCTACCCCCGGTTTCTGTGTGGGTGGTCCGCCATAAACGAAGAGCGCCAAATGAAAAACAAGAAGCTCGCTGGCTGGCGTTTTAGTCACATTTTGTATTTGTTTTCCCCATTAAACCTCAGTGATCTACCCAAACATGGAAAGACGCGAAGGGAAGGTGTCTGAGGCTCGCTCCCTGGCCATCAGCGGGAGAGGAGTGGGTCTCCGAGGGCCCTGAGGGGCACACCCTGGACCAGGACCCTGGCGGGAGGTGAGGGGGCTCCAGGATTCCAGAGGGGACGTCGAGGGCCCCCAGGTACATGAAGACAAGACGCAGCTTTAGTGACCTGAGTCAGAGGTCGGAGAGTAGAACACGGTCGCCAACCGTCGGGTGAGTGCAAAGCCCCAGGAAGGAGAGAAGCGGCCGGATCCGCAGCCTGAGGCTGGGATGGGGAGGGGGCACCTCTGTGCCCTCCCCAGGGCCGAGGCTTGAGTGCAGAGTAAGGTCACCTGGGGAAATTGTAAAACCACCCAGCCGGGGGCTGAACCCGGAGATCTAGATGGTGCTCCAGAGAAGTCCCCATGCCAGGACTTCAAAGCAGGGCTTAGGGAGGCTGGCGGTTCTGGGGCCTGCGGTGAGGGTCGCTTCTGTACAGGCAGTGGGCACGCGGCAAACTGTGCTTCCCTGCTGTCGCTTCCATCTCCTTCTACAGCACTTTTTAAGGATTTTATTTATGTACTTAGTTGAGAGAGAAAGAGAGTGAGTGGGGGATGGTCAGAGGCAGAGGGAGAAGCAGGCTCCCCGCCGAGCAAGGAGCCACCCTGGGGCTCGATCCCGGATCCTGGGGTCATGACCTGCGCCAAAGCAGATAGCAACTGAGCCCCCCGGGCGCACCCGCCTCCTGTAGGGCATGTAAACTCGCTCGGGCCGATGGCTTCTCTTTTCCGTGTCCCACCGTGTCCCATGCAGTCTACGAGAAACGTGTCCTTGATTCTAGTGCTGCGACCTATGAGATCACTGCAGGAGAAAAGCATTTTTAAACCATCATTTTCTTTATTTTGCCAAAATTGCACTTTTGAGCCTATTGTTGGCAGAGAGTGTGGCGTCGTTTCTCAGCATTAGCGCATTGTCGACGCTGGCATTACGGAAACCTGATCTAAAACCCTCTTTCTATCCTGCTTTCATATTGATTTACTATCAGAAGCCCATTTTCTGTTCATCTCCAGCAGAAGGTAAGAGGAACGTGAGGAGGATAGGATGCGCATTTCCTGGCGGCGTATTTCTCCTCTAACCCAAAGGACAACGTTTTCCTTTTGCTTGAAATATCTAGTTGCACTTTTTATATATAGAAAAGAGCGTGGAGCTGTGTTGGGATGGTAGGATTCCAAGTGAGAAAAATAAACCTGAAGGACACATTTTGCCTGTTTCATCTCTAGGTATCCTTTATTTTATTATCTCTAGGTATCCTTTATTTATCAGTTTTATAACTGATCAGCAGCATCGTGTCCGTTTCGGGCGTACAGGGTGGTGACCTGATGCGCACTGTGGAATGCTCACCACCTCAGGGTTCACACACTCACCGCCTCTATTTTCTGTGCATGTGCGCCAGAAACAAGTACCATCTCCCGTCTTAGTAAGGTTCAGGTACTCGGCACAGTATTGTTACCTGTGATCAGCTCGTCGGGTGTTGGATCTCCAGAGCTCGTTCATTGTGAAACGGGGAGTTTGTGTCCTCCGACCATCTCCTCATTTCCCTGACACTCCCCCCGCCCCCGAGACCTCCAAGTTCATTCACATTGTTGCGAATGGCAGGATTTCCTTCTTTCTCGTGGCTGAATAATATTCCTGTGTGTGTGTGTGTGTGTGTGTGTGGCATCCTCTTTGTGCGTTCATCCACTGATGGGGATGTCGGCTGTTCCCATGTCTTGGCCGCGGTGAAATGTTGCAACGAACATGGGGGTGCAGATATGTCCTTGCGAGAGTGATCTCATTTCCCTTGGATATATAGCCAGAAGGGGGATTGCTGGATCATATTCTAGGTTTTTTTAAAAATTGTTTGAGGAAGCTCCAGACTGTTTTCCACAGTGGCTGCATCAGCTTGCATTCCCCTCGCCAGCACACGGGGCGCCCCTGTCTCGGCGTCCTCACCAACACTTGCTACCTCTTGTCTTTTCTGTAATAGTCATTCACCAGGTGTGATGTGGCATCTTGTGGCTTTTTTTTTTTTAAATATTTTATTTATTTATTTGACAGAGAGAGACACAGCGAGAGAGGGAACACAAGCAGGAGGAGTGGGAGAGGGAGGAGCAGGCTTCCCGCCAAGCAGGGAGCCCGATGCGGGGCTCGATCCTAGGACGCTGGGATCATGACCTGAGCTGAAGGCAGAGGCCTAACGCACTGAGCCACCCAGGTGCCCCCTCTTGTGGCTTTTGATTCTCATTCCCCTAATTATGAGGGATGCTGAGCACCTTCTCATGCACCTGTCGGCCCCCTGTGTCTTCTGCAGAAAAATATCTGTTCGAGTCCTTTGCCTATTTTTCAATCACACGATAATGATGATTCCTTGCTCTTGAATTGCACCAGTTCTTGGTACATTTTGCACATTAATTGGTTATACAGGGCTCACAAAATCTTCCCTTCTCTGCCATTTCTAGACATAATTTTGTCATCTTTAAATGTTGGCGAAATTCTTCAGTGGCACCATCTGGGTCTGGATATTTCTTTTTTTGAAAACTTTCATGGCAATCTTTTTTTTTTTTAAAGGTTATGTGCCTATTCAAGTTATCTATTTTTTCATTTTGGCTGAATCTTGGTAGTTTGTGGTTTCCAAAGAATTGGGCCCTTTCTTGCCAGTTTTCACATGAGAATGTCAGCTGTTCTAGCATTCCTTGGTCACCCTTGATGACTGCAGAGTCTGTAACTGTGGTTCTCACTAGCTTCATACCTGATGTTGGAGATTTCAGTAGTCTCTTTATCTTTCTCAGCCTTTCCAAAGGTTTATCAATTTTGTTGATTTTTTTGAAGAATTAACCGGCTTTGCATTTCACTGGTTTTCCCTGTTTCTTCTGCTTTCAGTTGTATTGACTTCTGCCTTTATCGTGATTATTTTCCACGTTTTTCTTGCTTGCTTCGGACTAATTTTGGCCCCTTTGTCTAGTTTTTGAGTTGCGGCTCCCGTGGCCGATTTGAAACTTTGCTTCTTTTCTGGGGCCGGCCTGGCGCTCCCTCCCCGCCGGCCGACCTCTGCTCGTTTTCATCCAGACTTTGTAGCTTCAACAGTCCGCCTGCACCTGCTTGTTGGGCTCACGGATTACCCGCGAGGGTGACGTCTGGCTTCCGCGGGCCGGAGATCTTGCGGCTGACTCTCCGCAGCCGACCTCTGCTTCGATTCCGCTGCGCGCGGACCGCGCTGAGCCCGTGGCCCCGACCAGGTCCGCGTCGCGGCGACAGGAAGGAAGGCACGATCGGCCGGGCAAGGGGCGCTGGAACATGAGCTCAGCGCTGTCGGCTGCCGGGGCTGGTTGGCTCTGCACGTCCTTCCTCAGTTTCCCTCTCCGGCTTCTGTCCCTTCGCTGAGGAGCCCGTTGGGGTCCTGACGTCGGTTTTGGCCGTGCACTTCAGCTCTGTCACGTTTTGCTTCGCTTGGTCTTGACACCCCGCTGTGGGGCGTCGGCCCGGTTCGGATCACGCGCGTATGTTCTTGGTTGATGACTTCTTTCATCGTTGGGTAAAACCCCTTCCCGGCCTTACTGACTTCTCCGTCCTGCAGTCCACTTTGTCTCATATTAATAGAGCCCCTCCTGCCTTTTTAAAATTAATGTGCGCTGCGAATATCACTTTCCATTCTCTTCCTTCCGTCTGCCTCGCAATTACATTCGACTTGAGCTTCTTAGAGACGGTGTGGGATTGAACCGTGTTCTTATTTACTCTGATAACCTCCGGATTTAATTTAATTTTAATACTCGGTGTGTAGGTCACTTACATTTAAGGTTCATCATTGATTATTAGGGCTTTGCTTTGCCATCTGATTATTCGTGTCTGCTCTTTCGGTTCCTTGTTCCTTTGTTTCTCTTTTCTTAGGTTGAGTCACTTGAATATTTCTGGACATCGATTTTGTTTCGAACATTTTTTAGCGTGCCATTTTGTACGGTTTCCTTAGTGCCTGCCCTAGCGGTTACAGTGTGTCGGTCTGTGGACACAGTGTGCGAGCTGGGCAGGGGTGTAGTTCTTGCAGACGACTGCCATGGGCTGTGCCCCTTCAAGTCAAGGGCTGGACTCTGGCTTCCATTTGGATTCTTGGACCGTCTCCATTAAAACATACGATTCTTTAAGTCTTTTACATGTGTGGAATAGCACATCAGAGGATCTTATGATTTTTGCTTTAACCATCAAAAATGATTTCAGACATTCGTGAGCTGAACGATAGTTTACTACACTTGCCCTTATCGTCACCAGCACTCTTCCCGTCCAGCTTTTCATACTGAAATCCCCAGTCTTCTTTGGTCATTTTCTTTGCATTTGCAGAGTTTCCTTCAGCCACTCCTTAGGCGGGGTCTGCTGCCAACAAATTCCCTTAGTTTTTCTTTGAGAATGTTTTCATTCCCCCTTCATTCTTAAAGGATAGTTTTGCAGGGGGTAAGGTGTTTAATAACAAACATTCGACTGCGTAAATGTGGAGATCTCATTGGCTCTGTTAAATGTTCCACGAGTGGGGCCGCCTCCCATCTGGCAAGTAGAGGGGACTCTGGGGGTTTGTACAGATGGAAGGTTTCTATAGGCGGAGGGTCGGGCAAGGAAGTCGGTAGCGAAAGAAAAGGATTATTCCAGACAAGGTCTTTCCCTAGGGGGACGGGCAAGGGGTCCCATTGTGCAAATTACCTCATCTTCCTTGGAGGGGGGTGGGAGGCCAGGTGGCAGATTCGCAGATGCATTCTGCCGGGAGGGGTGGGAACCGCAGTCACAGGAGGTATAAAGCCCTGGTTAGGGGACTTGGCCTACGTGGCGCCAGGTTCAGCCTGTGGTTTTCTCTTCAACAATCGTTGTGGTTGACGGTCTGCTCTCACTCAGCTCTTCCTTCCTCTGGGCCTCCGCGGTTTCAGACAAGGCATCGATTGTCACTCACATTGGTTCTTTTTAATAGGGTGTGCGTCATTTCTCCTTTGTCTTCAGGAGGTTTTATTTTTATGTGGCTTAGTGTGGATTTTTTTTTTTTTTTAAGTTTATCCTGACTGGTGTTCACGTAGCTTCTTGAATTTGTAGGTTGATGTCTTTGGTCAAATTTGGGTAGTCTTCGGCTGAGAGTGCCTTTTTCCAGCCCCCACAGTCTTTATTCTTCCCTTAAGGGACTCTGATAAGAGAAATGTAAGGTCTTTGTTACTGTCCCACAGACCCTGAAGCTCTGTCCATTTTCTTCCGTCTATTCTCCCCGTTGCTCAGATGGGGTAAATGAGTTCACCGGCACCGTTCCACTTTCGAGTTCATTCAGCCTATGTTCGTTTCTGTTATTGTATTTTTCAATCCTATAATTTCTACTTGGTCCTTCTTTTTTAACTTCTATTTCTTTGTTGAGATTTTCTATTTTCTTCATTTGTTTAAACTGTTCATAATTGTTTCTTAGAGCATTTTTTTGGTGGTTGCTTTAAAAACCTTGCCAGACAATTTTACTACCTGCTTTATTTTGGTGTTTATGTGAGTTTATTAGCTTGGACGCAGGGAAGCTACTCAAATCAGAGGCTGAAAGCTCTCATCAGAAGGAAGGAGGGGAAGGAACAGAAGCAGGGAGGGAATGCGGTTTGTTTCGTAGAGCAGGCGGCTCCAGCCAAGGGATCTCCCGGCTCCCTGTCTTACCCGGTAGCCCCCTGCGTGAGCCAGTCTGTGCGGGATTGGAACTGAGGACCTGCACAGAGCCCCCAAGACATCTGCAAGCTGCCTTTAGCTCACTATGACACCAAGATCTCCTCCTGCAGGTGGGGTTTCCCACCATTTCTTGAGCACAATGTATGCACCAGCCTGGAGACAAGCTCTCGGCTCCAATGCCCTAATACACCGGATAAAAACCTCCTGAACTAGCCCGAGGGGAGACAGTGCCTCGAGAGCGACCTCCCTGTCTCCTTCCTTGCAACAAGTGATGAAACGTTCTTTGCTCTCCACACGTCCTTGGGTGGTATTCAATTTGATGCGCTCCAAGAGTTCAATTACAAGTTCATCCTCTTTGTCTTTTCTTAAATCATGGGCTTTTCCTGCTTCCTGTTAGACAAGTGATTTGTATCCGGTGCATTTTGGATATTTTGTTAGAGATTCTTGATTCCATTCAAGCCTCCATTCTATTGGGCTGTCGCTCTGGTTCTGTTCAGTGTGGGGGGCCTGGCCCCTTTTGTGAGCTGTACTGACGATGACTGTTTAGTCTGGGGGCTCTCCATGCAGTTAAGCTTCATATTCAGCAAGGTTCAAAATTTTAATAAGCATGAATTTACTTTTTAATTAGAAAAAAGCAAACTCAGTGAGGGCGTGTATTTTATGTCCATGTGTGAGAATGGAGGGCACCGGGATGCATGTGAACTCCAGAGCCAAGGTGACGACCCACGCTGTAGTTAGGGGTCTTTCCTCTGGCCAAGAGGGGGGTGCAGGGGGGCCAGTCTGCCCTAACACCAGACAGTGCCAGTTTGCCTGTGCGTGGCCTCTGTGCCCACTGGGTTAGGATGTGCCCCTCTCAGACGCGCTCTCCAGCATCCAAGAGTTGTGTGCTCAGCAGCCGGAGTTGGATTCAAAGTTAGGGCTTCTGCCTACGAAGCTGGAATGTTCCCACTCAGAAAAGAAGACACACGGCAACACGATCCTGATGAATTAGTGAGCGTTACACACAAAGACACGGTTATGGAAAGTTTACGTATGCAATCTCAGCGGGTCGTTTCAGGTGGACAGTGATGCTCGAGAGGGTGACAGGTGTGTTCGTAGACGAACCTCGATCTGCCCCCGAGTCAGGAATCTCCACAGACCACACCTTTGCTGGAGGATGACGACTGTTGAAATCATTTTATAGATTTCGACCCTTTGCTGCTTTTCAATTTATCCTTGATTAAATTTTAATACGTGAAATAATACAACTTTCCACACACCTGTAATGCTGAATTAGGCTTCACTTTAAAATAGATTCAGTGGGGACGCCTGGGTGGCTCAGTTGGTTGAGCGGCTGCCTTCGGCTCAGGTCATGATCCCGGCGTCCTGGGATCGAGTCCCACATCGGGCTCCTTGCTCGGCGGGGAGCCTGTTTCTCCCTCTGCCTCTGCCTGTGCTCGCTCCTGTGTTCACTCTCTCTGACAAATAAATAAATAAAATTTTTTAAAAAATAAAAAAATAAAATAAAATAGATTCAGTGTAATGAAGTGAGTCTCTCTGCTGGTCTTCCAATGGAATCCTGAAAAAATGCCGACCCCAAAATCTACCAATATACTTTCCAAAGCCTCGTTCATGGCCGTGATTGTCTAAAGTTCACCCGGTATTTTTAAACATAAACTTGGTTGAAACTTTTCCAAACCGTACAAGGGAAAGATGCTCGTCCTACGTTAGGGACTAGCAAGCTGGCGGTGGCCGAGCTAGTGTTGCCGGAGCCACAGGGCCAGCGAGGGGCTTGCCGCCAGCCTTTCCGAGGAGCTTGGCAGGACAGTGGGCCACGTCCTGCTTTCTCTTGGCCATGGCCGGGGCAGTCTTGCAAGCATCCCGCAGGCGAGCCGGGGTGAGCCGGGCCATTCCAACAGTGGCTTTTCTCGAAGGCGAAGCCTGTGGCCAGTAGAGAAGAGATTTGTCTGTGGAACTGCGGGAATTCTGTTAGTGATATAATGCTTACTAGGTTATTCTGTAAAACTAGTAGATTCAACCCAAGTGCAGTTCCCGACTTGGGTAGCAATTCAGCCATCGGGCCAGCAGAGGGCAGCACGAGGCCGGCTCAGGGAGGACACTCGGCGCCGGGAAGGGCATCACCTGGCCGAGCTCCGGTCACCTGGAGCCCGTCCTGGGCCCTGAGGGCACCGGTGTCCTGACGCCAAAAAGTCGTGCAAGGCCAGCGCAGGAGGCCGTCCTGCCCTCTGCGCGCTTACAGGATGGAGGTGAGAAAATTCTGAGCCGAATACACATTTTCTCAGCTACATTTTCCATCCGAAATCTTGTCCGTAATTGGGAGTGTGACTTCCTGCATCAAACATGCGGAACGCTATCTCCGAAAATATTTCTGTGTGTCCTGCAACAAGAGTCCCAAATCATGTCCCGAGCCACGCAAACAAACCAGAGACCGGTCACAGAGAGAGCAGTTTTGTGCCATTGTAAAAGCCAATTAGTAACGTTTTTAAATAGTTTTATACAATTGTATATTACAAGTTTACCTTGAGATTTTTAATATACAATTTTATATTGAGTTCTTACTCTTACTTTTTTAACAGTGTTAATATAAGTACTATGAATGCATCTTATGCACCATTGCTACTCAAATAAGGATTTTACTATTTTATATTATTTTCAAATAAGGATTTTAAATTTAAATTCCAAGTGGTACCTTAAATTTCTATTGCGAGTCTCTAGTTAGGTCGTGAGCTCGTGAGCGGCGGCAGGAAGACACGTGGATTCTAGCCCCGGTTTGGCCACTTCCTGCCTGGCGACTTGGGCGAAGCACGACTTCTCCGCGCCTCGCTCTCCTCCTTTCTAGAGCAGGGACCGCGTTCCCGCATCGGGGAGGCTCAGCGAGGAAAACCGTCTCACTTAGAACCGTCCGTTACGGGTATGAATGCGACCCAGGCAGGCGGACGGGGTTGCTCGTAAGACTTTGGTTCGTGTAGCCCCTTCCCCGGTCGCCGTCGCCTGGTCGCCGCTGCTGACCAGGAAGCCACGACTGTGAGCGCGGCCGAGCCTTTGCCGCGATGGCACAGACGCCCACGGCGGAGCCGAAACCGACAGCTCGCCTTCCCGCTCCAAACCCGATCCCTGTCCACCCCCTGGGGCCACCAGTCACGTGTGCGGACGGGCCGTGGGGGCAGAAAGACCGCAGCCACCCCCAAACCTCCGGACTTCCGTCGGACTGGCTGATTGAGAAACGCAGCTGCTCGTCCACGCCTTCCCTAGAGACTTAGGGCAGCTGTTCAGCCCCAATGCAGGGCTTTACAAATAGGCCTTCCCAACGGTTTGGGTCCAAAGCTATTTTTTTTAAAGATTTTATTTGTTTGTTTGGCAGACAGAGATCACAAGCAGGCAGAGAGGCAGAGAGAGAGGAGGAAGCAGGCTGTCCGCAGAGCAGAGAGCCCGATGCGGGGCTCGATTCCACGACCCTGAGATCATGACCCGAGCCGAAGGCAGAGGCTTTAACCCGCTGAGCCACCCAGGCGCCCCTGGCTTTCATGTTTCTTACATGAAATAAAAAAAATCTGAAAGCAAACTGGATACCCAAGACTCTGACCAGGGAATCTGATAGCAGAGATGACGCGTGTCCCCAGGACAGAACGTGATGCGGCGTTCACGGGGCTGAGTCCTGTGCGATGACGTAGACGTGAGGACGATCGCGGGGGATGGGAGGTCGCAGAGAGCGCGTGTGGTCCGAGTCTAGGTGTTCGTTCACACGCGCACCCGGGGGAGAATACTGGGTGTGTGGGCTCGACC
>RCUC01158691.1:0-38403 GCA_003697995.1 Taxidea taxus jeffersonii
ATAAAATACTAAAAATAGCTTAAAAATGAAAAACACACTCTATCTAGAATAACAAAGACATAGATGATAGCAGACTTCTCATTAGAAACAATGTAAGCGTGGAGGTGGTAGGACATCTCTAAGTACTAAAAGAAAAAATCTATGAAGTTATAATTATATATCTGGTGAAAATAACTTTCAAACTAAAGATGAAATAAAGGTATTTTCAGACATGCAAAAGCTGAAAGAATTCATCATCACAATGACTGCACTACAAGAAATGTTAGACATGAAATCCTTTAGACAGAATTAAAATAACAGATAAAAATTTCTACACAAAGGCATGAAGAGTCCCAGATGTGATACTACATAGATACATAAACACAAGTTTTTTTATTAGTAACTGTCTCTAAAAGAAAATTGTTCAAAGAATGACAATATCAATATCAGGAATTTATTACATAGTTATCAGTGAAATGTATCACAAAAATAGCAAAAAGCCCGGAAGGGCAGAAATGAAGTACTGTAAGGTCTTACGTATAAAGTGTTATAATATCACTTGAAGCTATATTTTAATGTTACAGCTGTATATTACAACGTTAAAGCAACAAATAAGATAAGAAAAGAGTTATAGCTAATAAGCCAGCAAAGAAGATAGAATGAAATAATAAAAAATATTAATTCAGAGTAACTCAGAAAAAGAGGGAAAAGAGAACAAAAAACAAAGGAGACGTATAAAACAACTAGCAAGATGATAGATTTAGGACTAATCATATCAGTAATCATATTTTACATTTTTAGATTCAGTAAAAAAAATTTTTTACAGACATTTTTAGATTCAGTAAAAAAAAATCTAACATGTTGTCTACAATAAACACACTTGATAATAACAAAAAATATATATTAATGGTAAAAAGATGGGAAAGATAAAGAAAGCCTGAATTATCATATTAATTTCAGACAAAGTATCAGAGCAAATAATGTTATCAGAGATCAAAAGGTCATTTCATGATGATAAAGGGTTCAGTTTATTGGAGGACATAACATCCTAAATGTATATACTCCTAGTTGCAGATCTTTAAAATACTTGAGGCAAAAGTATGTGACAATAAAATAATAGTAAATTTTTAAAAAATAAAATACTTGAGGCAAACCCAATAGACCTACAAAGAGAAAGAGAAAAACATCCCATTATACTGAGATAAATAACTCCTCCGTATTGTTAGAACAAGCAAACAGAAAACCAGCAAGAATGTAGTAGACTTCAACAATCCTGTCAAGCAACTTGTTCTAACTGACATTTATAGAACACTCCTTCCTACAACAGCAAAATGCACATTCCTCTCAAGTGTACATAGAACATGTATCAAGATAGACCATATTCTAGGCCATAAAACAAGTTTCAACAAATTGTAAAGGATTCAAGTCCTAACAGTATGTTCTCTGACCACAGTGAAATTAAATTAGAAATCAATCACAGAAAAATATAGAAAACCTCCAAATATTTAGAAACTAATACTCTTCTGAATAACCAATGAGACAAAGAAGACGTAAAAAAAATTAGAAAGTATTTTGAACTGAATGAAAATGTAAACACAGCATATCAGTACTTATGGGATACTGTTAAGATAGTACTTTGAAGAAAAATTATAACAACAAGTGACTTATTAGAAAAGAAGGAAAAAAGTGGTCTTAATCAATGCATTCTATTTCTTCCATAATGAAAAAGAAAAACAAAACCAAACTCGGAATGGGAAGGAAATAACAAAGATTAAAGCAGAAATCAATGAGATATAAAACACAAAACAATGGAGAAAATCAATCAAATAAAAGCTGGTTCTTTGAGATCATTAAAATTGATCAAGTGCAGCCAAACTGCTGAGTTAAAAAGAGCAAAGTACCAATATCAGGAACAATTGAAGTAATATCATTACAGAATCTATAGATATTAAAAGAATAATAATGGGGGGGTGGCGCCTGGGTGGCTCAGTTGTTTGAGTGACTGCCTTCAGCTCAGGTCATGATCCTGGAGTCCTGGGATCGGGTCCCAGCTCCATGGGGAGTCTGCTTCTCCCTCTGACCTTCTTCCCTCTCATGCTCTCTCTCACTGTCTCTCTCTCAAATACATAAATAAAATATTTTAAAAAAAGAATAAGGGGGATCTTATGAACAATTTTATACCTGTAAATTGAACAATTTAGATAAATTGGACAAATTCCCTTGAAAAAAAACACTAACTACCAAAGTTCATTCAAGAATAAATAAATTACCCAAATATCCTGCTTAAGAAACTGAATTTGTAATTAAACATCTTCTCACAAAGAAGCTATTCAAACACAGATGAATTCACTGGTGAATTCTACATAACATTTCAGGAAGAAGTATCACCCAATTCTACATAAACTCTTTTAAAAAGCAAAGAGGGGGAAATACTTTCCTACTCATTATTTGGTACCAATATTACTCTGACTCCAAAGTAAGACAAAGACATCATAAGAAAAGAAAACTACAACTTGATAAATATGATGTCACTAACATCAAAAACTTCTGCATCTTGAAAGACACTGCTAAGAGAATGAAAAGACAATGCACAACCAGTAGAAAATATTTGCAAGACATAAATTTGATAAACTCATATTCAGAATATATAATCAGATCTCATAACTCAATAAAAATAAAACAATGAACCCGATTTAAAAATAGGTGAAAATTTGATATGGCATTTCATCAAAGAAGTTACCCACATGGTAAATAAGCATACAAAAAATGCCCAATATTATTAGTCTTTGAAGAGATGCAAATTAAATTCAAAATTATATACCACTAAATACCTATTAGAATTTCTGAAATTAATGACTAAACCTTACCAAGTGTTGGTGAGGATGCGGAGGTACAGGAATTCTCACACACACTCCTGTTGGGAATATGAAATGATATAATCAATTAAGAAAAAAAGCTTGGCATATTCTTAAAAGACTAAACATGCACCTAGCATATTATCCAAATAGTTGATTCCTAAGTTTTTACTCAAAAAAACAGAAAGCATATGTGCATATAAAATCCTGTACCTAAATGTTTATAGTAGCTTTCTTTGTAATAGCAAAAAACTGGAAATAACCCAAAAGTCTATCAGCAGGTGTATGAATAAACAAATTATGGGATATACATACAAAAAAAATACTACTTAGCAATGAAGGGGAATAACCTATTGATGCTGGAGACAATATGGATAGATTTCAGAACCATGATAGTGAATCCAGACCAAAAGCAAAATAGCCTGTATGTTTCTATTTATAAAAAAACTCCTGAAAATGCAAACCAACCCATAATGATTGAAAGCAGATCAGTGGTTGCTGGGCATGTGGGGTCAGGAGGGTAAGAAGGCAGTATTACTTTGGGGCATAAGGAAACATGGGAGAGAGAGTGATTGATATGCTTACTTTTTTGATTGTGATGTTTCATGGGTGAAATTCATATATCAAAACATCAAATTATGAATGTGTATTTATTATGTATAGTTTATTATATATCAATTAAATCCTAATAAAGCAGCTTTTAAAAATCCTATAATCATTTTTCTGTATTGACATAGGTGAAGTTGATTTTCTTCATGGAATGTTAAATGAAGAAACCTTTCAAGGGCATTATACTTCTAGGTGTCCTGTTGTTTCACTGCTATCATTAAACCTAAACAACCCAAGTCATCTTTACCATGATAGCTGAAATGCCTTCAAGAGATAACACAGCCAGTATATGAACTTAGATAAGGCTTAAAGTATTTAGGGATAATTTGTAATCTCCTACAGATCTGCCACATGTGGTGTGCTTCCTTTCTATGTGTGATAGAGAAACTTGAGATGGTATAAAATAGGGACCAGGAGGTGGGTACTGCAAAGAGATTCCTGTCTTTGCCATTAACTAGCTATGTATCTTTAGGCAAGTCACTTGCCCTCTGTGTTCCTTTATTGAGTTTTAAAATAAAGTAGTTTTGATTTGAATTTCCCTGATGGCTGGTGATTAATACCCATCACCAGGCTCATCCATCCCCCACCTTCTAAAACCCTCAGCTTGTTTCCTGGAGTCCATAGTCTCTCATGGTTTGTCTCCCGTTTCGATTTCTTCCCCTTCAGTGTTCCCTTTCTTCTCCTAATGTCCTCCATGCTATTCCTTGTGTTCCACAAATAAGCAAAACCATATGATAATTGACTTTATCTGTTTGACTTATTTCACTTAGCATAATGTTCTCCAGTCCCATCCATGTTGATGCAAAACTTGGGTATTCATCCTTTCTGATGGCTGAGTAATATTCCATGTATGTAGGCAACATCTTTTTTAAAATTAACATATAACATATTATTTGTTTCGGGGGTACAGATCTGTGAATTATGAGTCTTACACAATTCACAGCACTCACCATAGCAATGTCCATCACCCAGCTACCCTATCCCTCCACCACCCCTGGCAGCCCTCAGTTTGTTTCCTGAGATTGAGTCTTTTACAGTTTGTCTCCTTCCCCAGTCCCATCTTGTTTCATTTTTCCCTCCATTCCCCCCAACAAACCCCCACCCTGGCTCTCAAATTTCTCATATCAGAGAGATCATATGATAATTGTCTTTCTCTGATTGACTTATTTCACTTAGCATAATACCCTCTAGTTCCATCCATGTTGTTGCAATTGGCAAGATTTCATTTTTTGATGGCTGCATAGTATTCCATTGTACATATATACCACTCTTCTTTATCTATTCATCTGTTGATGGACATCTAGGTTCTTTCCATAGTTTGGCTAATGGACATTGTTGCTATGAACATTGGGGTGCACATGCCCCTTTGGATCACTACATTTGTATATTTAGGGTAAACACCCAGTAGTATGATTGCTGGGTCATAGGGTAGCTCTATTTTCAACTTTTTGAGGAACCTCCATGCTGTTTTCCCACCAGTTTATATTCCCACCAACAATGTAGGAGGGTTCCCCTTTTTCTGAATCGTCACCAACACCTGTCATTTCCTGACTGGTTAATTTTAGCCATTCTGACTTTGAGGTGGTATCTTACCATGGTTTTAATTTGTATATACCTGATGCCAAATGATGTTGAGCACTTTTTCATGTGTCTGTTGGCCATTTGGATCTTCTTTGCAGAAATGTCTGTTCATGTCTTCTGCCCATTTCTTGATTGGATTATTTGTTCTTTGGGTGTTGAGTTTGATAGGTTCTGCATAGATTTTGGATACTAGCCCTTTATCTGATATGTCATTTGCAAATATCTTCTCCCATTCTGTTGGGTTGTCTTTTGGTTTTATTGACTGTTTCCTTTGCTGTGCAAAAAAAGCTTTTGATCTTGATGAAGTCCCAATAGTCCCTTTTTGCCCTTGTTTCCCTTGCCTTTGTTGATGTTTCTAGGAAGAAGTTGCTGCAGCTGAGATTGAAGAGGTTGCTGCCTGTGTTCACCTCAAGGATTTTGATGGATTCCTGTCTCACACTGAGGTCTTTCATCCACTTTGATACTATTTTTGTGTGTAGTGGAAGGAAATGGTTGTTTCATTCTTCTGTATGTGGCTGTCCAATTTTCCAACCATTTGTTGAAGAGACTATCTTTTTTCCATTGGCCATTCTTTCCTGCTTTGTCGAAGATTAGTTGATCATAGAGTTGAGGGTCCATTTCTGGGCTCTCTATTCTGTTTCATTGACCTATGTTGGACCACATCTTCTTTATCTGTGTTATATACATCAATGAATCATGGAACACTACATTTTAAAAACTAATGATGTACGGTATAGTGACTAACATAACACAATAAAATAAATAAATAAAATAAAGTGGGACAAGATGATCCCTAAGGTTCTTGTAGGCACCAAGATTAGGTATTTTAGCATACTCTGTGGTCATACAGAGGTTTTTTAACCCCGTTTCCAATGTATGGAAGACTATTTTCACCACTTATCCTTTGATAGCATGACTCCACATTCAGGTAGATTTACTACTGCTGTAGCCACCTCCTGGATTATTGCAGTGGACGTCAGCATGTTAAGTGCATGGGGGTGTCCTGCAGGGGGAAAAAAAGAATATAATTTTGTTTTTACTCTGTCTTCCCAAGTTTTGGCCACAGTATCATATGTTTCACTAAACACCTTATAAATACCTCATGATTTAAGGAATGCTGATGATACAGATTGTCCTCCAGAGGGCAGGAACTAACTGGGGGAGGATGCCCTTGGATGGCTGGTGTGCTGACTCTTTGGAACGAGGAAATGGAGAAGTTGAAAGGCATATGCGTGAAAGTGACCAAATATTGGAAAGAGAAAACTTGGAGGGTTGTGAAAATGAGTAGACATTTTGGAGTGGGCTGTCGGGGAAGGAGGGGCAAGTGGCTTCCCTTTGGATATATATTCTAAGACCTTCAGATCACCTTCATTCTCTCCCCACCCTCCCCAGCTTCATGCAGAATCACCGCGAAGTACTTTTCTTCATATCCATCAGTCTGCATATTCTGCTTGACTTCGAATCTCTCTAATTAAATTTTTAGCAGACAGAAGTCTTTCTGATGCCTTAGATCAATATCTCCCATGATGTATGGAAAAAGGAGGTTTGATGCAGGTGTGGTTCTGTAGGCACAAATTTCCTCTGAGGCTGGAACCTCCCCATCCAGGGCCCAGTACTTCTAATATTTGAGAGAATTCAGGTCACACATCCTATTAAAATTGATCATTTTCACTAATGAAACTAGCTGTGTTGCTTTTTTTCCATACATAGATTTACAAATAGTCAAAAAGATAAAACTCTATGTAAAATTTGGGGAAAATGGTAGGGAATTAAATTTTACTTCCTGTGATAACTACTATAATTATGATGACCATCTTCCATTTGTCATTATATATGTATATATAAAAATGCATATTTATAATATATGCATGTATATTTGCATACTTATATATGTATACACACACGTATATATACACACACACACATATATATATATATGCATCCATATTTGCATGAATGGAATAAAATTTGTGGTAGGCAGAGCTCTCATAGTTCCTAATCCTCAGAACCAGTTTGTTACATTACATGGCCAAGGGGATGACGGTGGCAGGTAGAACTAAACTTGCTAATTAGCTGACCTTAAAATGAGGAGATTATGCTGAATTTTTCAGTTGGGCCCAGTATAGTCACAAGGATTTTTCAATGTGGAAGTCAGGAGCAGAAGAGTTAATAATGTCAAAGTGTTATGATATAAGAAACATTGAACTGGTCATTGCTGGCTTTGAAGATGAAAAAAGCTGCCACCAGCCAAGGAATGTGGGTGGCTTCTTAAAGCTAAAAAGGCATATAAAACTAATACATGCCATTAATACTATTATTTCGAAGAACACTTTTACCCTAAGTACTTCTACCTCCTTTCCTGGTCTCTTATTTCTCCACCAGACATAAACAATTTTAATGACCTGTTATGTACCCTTTCATTCATTTTCATGCCTTTTTTTTTTTACATACACACAGATAGATGACTTTGAAATCATTTTATAAAAATGGAAGCACAGTTCCGATATGCATCATATTTGAACTTTTTAGATTGATTTTACAACTAAATATGACAGCATGTGACAAAATTAAGGCAGGAATCTACCAGCCTTATGAGAATTTTCTTGGTTTATGAATGGAGCCCAAGGATATGACTGAACCTTTGGCAAAAAAGAACGATGCAGAGGTTCTGAGCTGTTGGGGACAGTGGTTGAGCTGTTAGATTGAACTTGGCTATCTGTATCTGGGAGCCACATCTGAACTTTTTAGCTGCATAGGTCAATAAATTCCTTTTATTTTATTTTATTTTTTAGCTATTTTGAGCTGACTTTTTTTTTTTTTAGTAACTTAGCAATACATCATCCTGAGATATAAATTCTAAAGGTCTGATCATCTTTGGCTATTACACTACTTATTACAGGGTTTGGAAGGTTAGATGGCTTATCAGCTCCTTCCTCTCCCCACCATATTTCAAACTTTGGCAATTATTTTAGCTAAAAGGCAGTAATAGTCTAGCTTATACCAAAAAAAAAAAAAATTCCCTCAGGAAACACCAAAAATTTGTCCTCTTAGCTTTATTGTCTTTCTGTTTTCTCTGAGAAGCTCTCTTCAGTGGACTGGATCTGTACCAGGGAGTGCTTAGCTCATGTCCTCAAAGTATAGCAATCAAAGAAGAAAGAGCCCTTCTCAATCCTAGCTTTGGTTTAGAAAATCCAATTTTTGGTTCAGAAAAGGAAAGCTTTCTGATTGGCTAGCTTGGGTCAGGTGCACAGATGATGAGAAGCTATGGTTGGTCCATCTTGGGTACTAGCCTACCTCAGTGGCCATGGTTGGGGTCATAGTCTTTTTGCAGATGATAGAGTCATAGCACATATGTTTCCAGGGGATTATTGCAAATACATTACATGCAAACTTGACTGTCAATAAAAGACTGAATCAAAGAAAGATAAGTCAGAGAACACTCATATTTGAGTGTGTCCCTCTTGGGTCTCTGGGTTTTCTTGCTAAAATATGAGGAAAATTTAGGACAAAGTGAAGGACTTATGATGCATCATTAAGTGAAGAAAAACAAGATGCAGACAAGTAACATGGAATACACAGTCTGTTTCATATGTTTAACTTTTAAGGCAGTTTGAGGCCAGAGGCTAATACTGAAGACCCTTCTTGCCCCATGGCATAATCCCTGATAGGCTGGTCATTTTCAGAGGTCACAGTTCCATATCTAGGCAGAAGCACCTTTGAGACTCTCCTGTTCCTACACTTCTCTTACAAAGATGGTTCTGGCTGTCATCTTTTCCTTCCCTCCCTGCTAGACAAGTCTTAGTCCTCTCCCTGGCACAGGACTAGATGACATTTTGAGTCAAGCTGTCTCTTGGAAACAAACCATTATGAGAGGCTGGGTTGGGATGATGGGAAAACTGGCATTTGGCTGAGTGGGAGGATGAGGAACAAGCCACTTGCCAGATGCTGAAGAGAATGTTTGCAAAGCATATGAAAGAGTGATAGAAGAAAAATGCTGAACATCATGTGGTGTGTGTGTGTGTGTGTGTGTGTGTGTGTGTGTGTGTGTACAAATGCCATTCTCCCTCTTTCTCTCTGAGGCCTCCATCACACCATTTAAAGCTTGTCAGTGCTTACAGTTCTTCTGTGTGTGTGTAAGACTCATCACCTCTCCCCAATCTGTACACCTTAGGTGGGTAATTTAACCTGCTTGTGGATTGACCCAGTGACTTGCCCACCCCAGGTTCTCTTCACCTGCTGCCCTAAGATGATGAAATAGGCACTTTTTATTGAGCTCCAGTTGTGTGCATGGACTGTGAACTCAGACTTTCAGGTACTGGCCCTTCCAGCTACTAATTTGGATATATTACTTAAATGCTATTACAACAGTGAGATAATATATAGAAAGGGTATAGAAGAGTAAATACTCAACACTCCACACTGCTTTATTCACCCCTGCCCTCACTACTAAAATATTTGTCATGAGGATCAGATGAGATCATATATGTGAAAGAGTTTTACAAACTGCATGACATCATGTAAACTATACAGAACCCAAACAGGAAGTCATCCTAGGCATTTCTATTGTGTGAACAAGAAGGCTTCTGGTTTTAATTCTCACCCTGAGAACTTTACAGCCCTGCCCCATTCTCTGTTCTCTCAGTCTCTCCTGAGAGACTCTCTTTTACTTCCCAGTTCAGAGATGGCACACCATCTCACTAGCTTTGTTTGTCTTGAGTGGGTGGCCAAAGGCAAGTTGATGGTAACATCTAAACTGGCATGGTGGTTGGTGTTCTCAGACCATCAGGTATTCAGCCAGGGACAATCAAGGGTGAATAAAGCAATGTGGAGGAGTAGGAAAACTCCTTTCTTTCATTCTAGGTTCCCTGGCTGGCCTAATAATTAAATTGAGGTAAGACAAATTAGCAGGAGAAAAACAAATTTAATTTTGTCTATACAGGAGCTCATAAAAATATGAGACTCAAAGAAGTAACCAAAGCAGGCAGCTTTTATATCTTTAAACATAAAAACAATAAATTTGTGCAGAAGACAAGACCTGAGAAGACTGGGCTTGAGATAGTAAGTCAGTGAAGAAGTAGCAAGGTTTAAAGCTTTCTTGGTCCTGAATTCCATATCTTTCTGATAACGATGTCTCTTTACCTCCTGGTACAGAGAGGGTACCTTTCATGTAGGAAATTTATTTCCTGTTTTCAGGGTGGAGGGACAAAGGAGGATCAGAGTGTCCTTTTTTAACTGTTTCTTAAGTAGCTTTAATTTCTAAGTTATCAATATGCCAAAGTGGCATATTTGGGGGCAGCCTGCCCTGAACTCCATCAATAAGGAAGGTTTGATATGGCAACCTCATTACTAGTCCTACAGAGCAGAGTTTTCTTTCCTGGGGTGACAGTATAATAGTTAATGACAGGAAGATTGTGCAATGCCACCCTGGTAATGGAGCAAATTTGGGGAGACTCCTGCAGTATTAGGAGACACCCCTTTTGTTGCTGGATAGTATGGAAGTATTGGTCATAGGAGGTAAACCAAGCACCTGGTATGATAGTAGAATATTCAATTCAGGAGGCTGGAAGCAATGGATATTCACTAGCCAGTTTGCAAATCAGCATTTTCAGTGTGTAACTATTTTCTAGTACGCCTTAGCTGAGACTACCAGATGAGTACCAGATTTGCTTTTTACCCAGACATAACAAAATGAACCTTATCTTTAGTTTCTTCAAAGAGTAGGGCAATGTGCCCAAAGCTGCATTTTCCTTTTCCTCCTCCTTCACTTTCACCCCCTTCCCTCCTTCATCTCCATTTCTTCTTCTACCTCTGCTTTTTTCCTCCTCTTCCTTGTTACTTTTAACACAGTATGAATGAAAAACCCAAACATATGAAAAAAAGATGACGCATTCCTGCACATTTGGCCCTGCACATTTGGTTAGGGTATGGCCCTCTCCCTTCTAATGACTCCCTTCAGTCATTTATTGAATCAATTTCATTCTCTCCTTAGTCTTTAAAAAAATATACCTGTTTGGGACGCCTGGGTGGCTCAGTTGGTTAAGCGGCTGCCTTCAGCTCAGGTCATGATCCCAGCGTCCTGGGATCAAGTCCCGCATTGGGCTCCTTGCTCGGTGGGGAGCCTGCTTCTCCCTCTGCTTCTGTCTGCCTCTCTGTCTGCCTGTGCTCGCTCGCTCTCTCTCTCTAACAAATAAATAAAATAAAATCTTTAAAAATATATGTACCTGTTTATAATTCAGCCACAGTGTTAAGTAAACACCTGATTCAAACAGGAACAAAAATCTTCAATTTCTTCCCTGGCCTTCCTCTTAGGGCAAGACTGAAGGTTTTCTTTCTAGAAAGGGATTTATAGCTGCCATGAAGAATCATGGGAAACCCAAAAAGATGATTAATTAAGCCACAGGGCAATAAAGAATATATATGGAGAAAATTCAAATCTATTTGCATGGAAAAAGTTGAATTTAAACTGTCTTTGTAACATGGGAAGTGCTGTTTGTTTTTGTTTTCAAATATGAGAGTATCTGATTTGAGATCTAGAAAGCCACCTAAATAAGTTCTGGGGAGCATGGCAGCTGGGCCATCATCTGTCTGAACTAATTAGCTATGTGAACTTGGAAAAATAACTTAATCTCTGTTCCTCAGTTTTCTCATCTATAAAATGTGGAAAAAAGGACTAGTTACTATCTCAGAGTTGGTGTGAGATTAAATGAGATCATTCACCAGCATGCTTAGAGCATTGACTGACATACAGTAATTTCCTAATAAATGTTTGTGTTAATCAAGCTTCACCAGGGAATAGAACAAATAGGATATCTATCTCTATATATCAATATCTATCTCCCTACATATATCTATAGAGAGAGACAGAGAGATGGTTAGACAGACAGAAAAAGATGATGAAGATTTGGCTCATACAATTGCAGAGGTTGGGAAGTCCCACAGTCTGCCATCTGCCAGCTGGAGAGCCAGAAAGCCAGTGGTATAATTCCAGTTTGAGTTTGAAGCCCTAAGAAGGCCATGAAGAGGCACATGATGTGATGAACACTGGGTATTCTATGAAACCGATGAATTACTGAATTCTACATCTGAGACTAATTATGTACTATATGTTAGCTAACTGAATTTAAATAATAAAAAAGAAACTAAGTCTTTTATGATAGTAAAAAATAAAAGGAGAAAGGGGTGACACAAAAAGTAAATACCTCTCAGAGTTTTTGTAAAGTTAAAGTTACTTAATATAAATTTATATTTATATTTGTATATATATGAATTTGTAAGTTTGTAGCATACAATAGTCCTTAAGAAAAAACAACTTATTTTTGAGTTGTTTTATTCTTCCTGGGGATCCAAACCTATAGTGGTTAGAATTTTAGATACTTTATTGGATTATTTATGGACATTTCTTAAGTAGATGTCTGGTTCTATGACTGGTTCTTTTTACTCTATTTTCTCTCTCTCTCTATCTCTCTTTTTTACTCTTGTGATGTTTATTTATTTATTCATTCATTTTTTAATTCTACCAAACATTTATTTTTTTTCAGATTTTCAAAATGTGATTTCATTTTTTATTTTATGTTTTACTATGTTTAGCTAGCCAACATATAATACATCATTAGTTTTTGATGTAGTGTTCAGCAATTCATTAGTTGCATTTAACACCCAATGCTCATCACAACATATGCTCTCCTTAATACCCATCAGCAGGTTACCCCATTCCCCCCACCCCCCCTTCTGTAACACTCAGTTTGCTTCCCAGAGTCAAGGGTCTCCCATGGTTTGTCTCCCTCTCTGATTTCTTCCCATTCAGTTTTCCCTCCCTTCCCCAGTGGTCCTCCATGCTATTCCTTATGTTCCACATAAGGAATATGAGTGAAACCATATGAGAATTGTCTTTCATTCCACTGTTGTGTATCCTTTTTCAAAGGAGGCTCTTCCTATGCTGTGTGACCCTGATTTCCTGCTGCCATTGTAGTTGACTATCCCAGTTTATGTCCCCTTGAGTACTTCCTTCTAAAGAGGCAACATCTAAAGTGTGACCTCAAAATCCTTGAAAAATTAACCACCCTTGGGGCACCTGGGTGGCTCAGTGGGTTGAGCCTCTGCCTTTAGCTCAGGTCATGATCTCAGGGTCCTGGGATTGAGTCCCGCATCAGGCTCTCTGCTCAGCAGGGAGCCTGCTTCCTTCTCTCTACCTGCCTCTCTGCTTACTTCTGATCTCTCTCTGTCAAATAAATTTTTTAAAAAATTAGAAAAAATTAGAAAAATCAACCACTCTTTTTTTCAACCAAGGCTAACTCCTCTGGTTATTTTATTCACACATTGCTGAGGCCAAAATGACTGTGATGGAAAACCAGCAGAGGGGTACCAGAGCACTGGAGCTTTTGGCCCTTGAGATTTTTTAGATTAAGAGGCTGAGTTTCAAAAAAAAAAAAAAAAAGAGGCTAAGTTTCCATACTATGTCCCTGCTTTCTTGTAGATTCAGTGGATTGGGAATTAAGAAAGGGCAGTAACGTGATAGCTTACTCTGCTTCATTATGTCTGGGGTCTCAGCTGGAAGACTTGTAGGCTGGAGGCTAGAATCAATCATCTGAAGGTTTTTTTAACTCACATATTCAGTAGTTGGCACTGGTTGTTGGCTTGTGGCCTCAGTTACTCTCCTTGTGGGCCTCCACACAGGTTTGATTGGGCTTCCTTGCAAGCATGGCAACTGATTCCAAGTAGAATCTTGAGAGAGAGAGCCTTTTATAATTTAGCCTCAGAAGTCACAGAATATCACTTTTGCACTGTGTTCATCAAATTTTTTACAAAGTCTTACCTAGTTTCAAGGGAATGGAAGATACATTCCACAAAATTCTGAAAAAGCATGTGGGACCAGAAATATGCTGTAGCCATTTTTAGAAATTATGACCTTTCATTGCTTAAAAGCTCTAAAGTTCCTGGGATGGTAGAGATCATCACATACTTGCAACTTTTGGAATGACTGCTATGAAGTGGTTCTGGGACTTCTTAGTTTGATGATTTGAGTTTATGAACTATGCTGAGGGCTGACTATGGCCCTGCTCTTTTAGAGTTTCTCTGGTTGTTTTTTTCTGGCAAGAAAGTAGAGACCTATAGCAGAAAATATTTTCACACGTTTTTTGCATTGCTCCAAGCTGCAAACCTTCCACAATAAATTCTGCCCTTTAAAGTTAAGATTCAGTTAATCACATCATCTTTTTACTGAAAGCATATTTAATCCCCATACCCCAAATCCCAACATTTGGATACCAAGGTCCTACCAAGTTGATGACATGGGCCAGCATGCTTCCTTAGGACTTCCTACAGGTAAGGAGTCCAGACTGGGAATCTGAATTAGGGACCAAGTTAGAAAAGCATTCATTCTTCTTGTAGGATATCTGCTTGTAAGGGGCATTCATCTCTGTTCATTTATATGCTCAGATCTCTACCCAGAAACATCCCACTTGTGGCATAAATTTTAACATGGTGATGATGTTGACACATTCTTTCTTTCTGCCACAAGTGTAAAGGATTCTGTCACAGTGGCCAGTTGATGTATTTTACTGACTTTGGTACTCAAGCTACTAATGACTGGGAACTAAAATTAATTTACAATGAATTTGAATTAGATACTTTACTCTTTATTTCTTGCTCTTAAATCAGCTTCCTCTGGTTTCACTCTACCTGCAGAAAAGTCAGGAAATTTTAATGTAGTCAAGATTGTGGTGGTGGTGGTAGCAGATCATGGGGGTTAAGTGGGGTGGGGAGGTTGCTCTCCCTTTCTTGAGTTTGTACATCTTGTCTAGAATATCAGATTGTAGCTTCCTATCTTCAGTCAGTTGTTATTGCTATTGATATTCTTACCATTCAACCTGAAGAATCAACAGCTACTTAAAGGAAGTTCTTCCCAAATCAAGAGCAGGAGTCAAGAGGGTGAGTGAAAACCCAAGAGGCCTCTTAAGGCCTTAAAGCTAAAGCTCAGAGCTTTGCACTGTCAGTTCTGCTGCATTCTATTTTTCAGGCAACTTTCACTGCCAAGCCCAGAATCGATGGCAGGCAAGTACACTTCTTCCACAGTGGAGCATTGCCACGGGTATGGATGTAGAAAAGGGTGAATAAGGGAGGCCAACAGTTCAGTCAGTCACAGTTCCCCTTCCTTCGTTTTTTCCTCCCTATAATTTATTTGTTGAAGAAACTAACTACTTTGTCCTGTGGAATTTCCCACATTCTGGATATTTCTAATTGCATATCCACATATCCATGGTATCATTTGATGTGTTTTTTAGTTTCTGCATTTCCTATAAATTGGTAGTTAAATCTAGTGGCTTCAACTGACATGAATTTTTACAAGGATCCTTTATAGGTAGTGATGTGTACTTTCATCAAGAGGAGCATAACATCTCATTGTCTCTCGTTTAGTGTTGTTATTTGCCATCATTGATCTTTACCTAGATCCATTTTTTAGTTGGGGGTTTACAAGAGAATAATAGCGTTTTTCCTTCATTTATTACTAGGAACCCTTCTATAAAGAAAAAACTTTTCCTCATCAACCCTTATCTAAGGAATAGGTCCTACAGGAAATCAGGATAATAGCTTAATTCTTTCCTTTCTTTACCAGTTTCAAGAGTAACGTGGTTCCTCAGCAAGCTCCAAAGAGGACATTGAGTGTTGTTTTTAGTACCTTATGAACTCATGGATATATATATATATATACGTATATATATATATATATATTTTACTTCCTTGGTATGATGATATTCATGTCAATGCTTGAATTGCCCCATTTTAGTCAGTGGAAGCCTTTTTTGGACTAATTCTTGACCTTCTGGTTTGACTTCCATAGTCTTTGACAGTGTTGCTACTCTTAGGTGTGGTAAGACATTCCAGGGTCATCTTGTACATTTTCTGTCTCTGTTTTTGTTGTTGTTGTTGTTGTTGTTCTGAAGGTTTAGGGTAACTGTGCCTCATTTGGGTGCTAAATTGAAAACAAAGATAACAAACTTTTTGGGGTAGTGCTTAAGCTAGTATATTTAGAGGTGGGCAGGGGATTTAATGAGGAAATGGGCATTGCTAATGGATAAGACTGTTTGCTGACTGAGCCACAGAAAGTGGGAGATCCATATTAGGAGAAGTCTTGGGGTTTTAGAACTCTGACATTGCTATTTACCTCTTTGCAGGTCTGATTGTCCACAGATCCATGACCCAGTGCTCTCTGGGAACTTTTTATAAAGCCAAGAAATTTGTGTAACAACAATTAATGAGCCTAATAGATTTGTCTCAAGGCAATGCCATCTCTGGACAATAAAATAGCCTTTAAGCTCTGGGGCACAGCTTCATTTTGAATCTGTCTGCCTGCTTGTTCAGATAACCATTTACAGATCGGCCCCTCAGTCTTGAGTTTTGAACAGCTGGTAGTAATTTTCTTGCACTAAATGTCTGCTAATTATCCTATACACCACACTTAATTCATGCCTTGTTGGCTGAGTTGTGAGTTCACCTACTCATTGTAATTACTCCTTACCCTCATTCATTTTTACTGCCCCCTTCTCTCTTATCCTGTTTTGTATTTCCAGCACCACAATACAGGGAGTTAGATCCAATTGAAGAGAGGTTTCATAGCACTAGCAAGTCTCAGTGGGTCAGGAGATGAACTCTGGTCTCTGCAACATGCCACCTGATGATGAGAAGATGAAAGCTCCAAGGAGAAATTGTCATCTCAGCATTATGGTAAAATAGAAAGCATCACGACCAGGAGGCTAACACCTTGGTATTTAGTACCAGGTATTCCATTGTTAGACTTTATGCCTTTGATTGTGTCACTTAATTTAATGTTTCACTCTCAGTTTTTTCACATCTAGAATGGGGATGATAACCCTTCCCTGTCCATCTCACAGGCTTAAAGTGGGATAATGTATATAATTTGGATTAATAAATTATAAAGTCCTCATAAGTATTAATTTTGACAATTCAGGTATTTTGAAATATTACCAAATCCTCACAGTAAATGGCAAGGGGGAGAAACTCTTCCAGGCATGTGAATAGTAATATGTCATTTCTAAAGATTTTCTCTGTAAAGAGAGTATGTCTAAAGACATTATCTTACTGAGTCCTCATAAAAAATGATGAGTGGGTAAGACAGGTGGAATTATCCCTGTTATGAGTTGAATTGTATCCCACAAAAAGATATGCTGAAGTCCTAACCCCCCAGCACCTCAGAATGTGAACCTATTTAGAAATAGCTTGATGCAGATGTAGTTAAGATGAAATCATACTTGGATAGATAGACCCTTAACCCATAGGACTGGTATAGTAGTAAGAAAAGGAGGGGTGCCTGGTTGGTTCATTTGGTTAAACAACTGCCTTTGGCTCAGCTCATGATCCTAGAGTCCCGGGATCGAGTCCCACATTGGGCTCCCTGATTGGCAGGGAGTCTGCTTCTCTCTCTGACCTCTCCCCTCTCATGTTCTTTCTCTCTCTCATTCTCTCTCTGTCTCAAATAAGTAAATAAAATCTTTTTTAAAAAAAGTAGAGGGCACTTGAGTGGCTCAGTCATTAAGCATCTGCCTTTGGCTCAGGTCATGATCCCAAGGTTCTGGGATCAAGCCCCACATCAGGCTCCCTGCTCAGTGGAGAGCCTGCTTCACCCTTGCCCACTCCCCCTACTTGTGTTCCCTCTCTTGCTCTGTCTCTGTCAAATAAATAAACAAAAATCTTCAAAAAAAAAAAAAAAAAAGGAAAGGAAAGAAAAGAAAAGGAAAAAGAAACCCACAGAGAGAACACCATGTGATGACAGAGACAGAGATTAGAGAGATGGAGCTGTAAGCCAAGGAATGCCAAAGATTGACAGCCACTACCAGAAGGGAAGAGACAAGGAGGGATTCTCACCTATGAATTTCAGAGGGTTGGTACCCTGATACTGGATTTCTATACTACATGAATGTTACAAAATAAATTTCTATTGTTTTAGATCACCTAGTTTGTGGTACTTGTTATGAAAGCCTTAGGGAACTAATATAGTTCCCATATTTCCGACCAGTATTCTGAGTTTTAAAAAGTTTAGTCAGCATTTTTTTGTTTAGTCAGTTGTGTGCGAGGTACTTTTCTAGGCCCAATCTATATAGCTCTAAATAAAACAAAGTTTAAATCATGCTCTAGAGTATACAGCTTGTTAAAGACAAATAATATGATGACACCCAGGTCTCTGGGCTTCCAGATCAGCATTTCTATTTTATTTTCATTATATCCTCCAAAGTAAGGAGGCAATGCTTTTACTGCTTGTGAATGTGCCTGGATTGTTTTGCTATTCTCTTGGGAACTCAGGAACCTATCTCCTTAATAGTGAACCTATATTTCCCTACAGATACATTACATGTATTATTATAATCCTCTCTAGCCCTGAGGATGGACACCCTTTTTTCCCTTTACCCTGAATTTGGGATCAAATAATCTGATTCAAGAACAGCTGCTTATGATGGGGCATTTCTGAATGAAGAGAGAGAAAGGGAATTCCAAATTGCCACACTTCGAGTTATGGAAGTAAGTATTTAAAGCCCTCTGAAGGGTTGAGAGTCACTAGTCAAGGGACTTATGTAGAAAAGTCCTTCTGGAGCCCCTGAACTTACTCTTCCACATATGAGGAAGAACAGCAGGTGGTGGAGTATGGTCTGACTTTAGTCCTGCCATGGAGAGAATAAAAGTTGGCTTCTCAGCTCCTTGGTGATGAGGCTAACAGACTTGTTATTTCATCACTTAAGGGTAAGAAAAGGTAAAATAAGTGTGTACAGGAACCTTACTCCATAAATAAAACCAACCATGGCAATAGCCTTGAAAGACTTATTTCAAGACCTCCTTTCCCTCCCACCTTGACATTTTAATGGGGTAGGCAGCTTGAACTTCATTGTAATGGAAACCAGAAGACAATCTCCAAAAGTGAAAGGCTACAACAGAGGCACAGCAGTCTTTGTGTCTAAATGTATCAACTCTGTCTTCAGCAAATGGCAATGTTGCCTGACAGGCAATTACTGCTGTTCCTAATTGCTTCCATCAAATCCGGCTGTTTGAAATACCTAGAGCCCCATACCAACCCATGTCTCAGCCAACAGTTTTCTTGGCTTTGGTTAATGCTTTATTTTTGGCATGCTGGTTTCTGTCTGGCAATTGAGTCTATTCGGACCCATTAAACTTTCTGAAGACCCTCTCTGATCAAAGCCAGAAGACAATCTAATTAGGTTGTTTTAAGTGGAAGATTGGCAAGGCAAAGAGTCTCCTGTTCAGTTTGTCGGTACTAGGGAAGAAGATGAAAGCTCTACTTAGGACTCTGCCCACAGATATACAGCTCATGGTAGAACTGCCCAAGAGTGGCATTTTCTTGAATGCCTGTAAAAATGGATTTTTGTGTGGAGAACTCTGAGCACCATGAGAAAGGGTGAATGGGTTTACATTTTAAAGTGCTATAGTTTTATATATTTTTTATAGTTTGCTATAGGAAGCATGATTTTTTTCTTAACCTAAAAGGTTTCTAGTGTAATTATATGAGAACTCTTGATGTTTTTCTCTACAAGTATCCTCAACTCAGGAAAGGTCACAGACATGCAGATAATTATAAGTCATCTTTGGGGTTTTCATGGCCCTCATCTGCTGTTACTTTGAGTTCCTTTTCTATTTCCACTATTACCAATTTTTCTCAGTTCCCACTATCCTGCACCAGGACTAGGAAATAGCTTTCTAATAATTCTTACTGATTCCTATCTTCACTCTCTCCAATTCATTCTCTACAACGCAGCAGTGATGCACTTTTAAAAATGTACATCCAATAAAAGGCTACCTACTTTGTGATTCCCTGTATATGACATAGAAAAGGCAAAACTAGAAAGAAAAAGAAACAGTTGTTTTCCAGTATCTAGGGAGTAGATTAACTGCAAAGGAGGGAATTAAAACTTTGGGGGGGGGCGGGTAATAGAAATGTTCTATATCTTGATTGTGACATTGGTTATATGAGTGTAGGCATTGCCAATATTCATCTATCTAAATACTTAAAACCTTCAATTTCATTGTACATAAGCCACAATAACTTGACCTTTAAAAGTTAAAAAACAACAACAACAACAACAACAAAAAACTCCAGTCTTAGGATTTGTCTTTATTTGGCTGATGCAAAGCTCTGCTGTCTGTGAATAGCCTACTTGTCAAAAACAATCAATGGCAATTGTTTAACATCAGAGTTGCTGTGGTAGCAATATCAGTTGAGGCTAACAAGAAACTTTAAGCCAAAACAACTTTAAAGGAAAAATTTGTGAATAAGATGCCCACAGGGGAATTTGAAAACCTATGAAATATTCCTGGGATTCTAGAAGGCCTTACATATATGCAGGGCAACGCACCTTCCCAGAAAAGACACAAGAGAAAAAGAAGTCAATACAAACTGTCCCTGAGGAATCTCAGACATTGGGCAAACTGGTTAAATACTTTAAATCATGTACTAAAAATAAGTTAAGAGAAATAAAGGAAGCCATGTAAAAAGTAAGTGGTGAAAATGATATTTTCTAAATGGGGAATATCAATATAGAGATAGAAATTATTTTCAAAAATAAAAAATCTGGAGTTGAAAGATCCACTAGGGGTGTTCAGGAGCACATCTGAGATAGGAGAAGAAAGAATCAGGCAAACTGAAGGTAGATCAATTGTGGGATTAACTAGTTAGAAGAAAAGAAAGGAAAAATAATGAAGAAAAAAGAACAGAGCCTCTGAAAACTGTGAGAAATACCAAGCCGACAAACATACACATCACATAATGGGAGTCCTAAAAGGAGAGGAGAATGAGAAAGGAGAAGAAAGAAATTTGAAGAAACAATTGCCAAAAATTCCTTAAATTTGGTGAAAAATATTCATCTACACATTCAAAATGCTCAATGAATCCAGGTAGAGAAAACTCTTAAGAGATATATATCTGAATACATAATAATCAAACTATTGAAAGACAAAGAGAAAATCTTTAAAGAAGCAAGAGAAAAACAATTCACCATGTACAAGGATCTTCAATAATAATTAAAAACTGATTTCTATTCAGAATCTCCTATGGAAGCCAGAAAGCAGTGGGATGACATATTCAACATGTTGAAAGAAAAGACTGTCAACTGGGAATTCTATAACCAGAAAATTATTCTCCAGTAAAGAAAAAGAAATTAAGTAATTTTCAGATAATTACAAACTGAGAATTTGTTATGGGCAGATATGACCTACAAGAAATGCTTTAAAAAAAAAGCCCTTCAGGCTGAAATAAAAGGACACTAGATAGTAACTTGAATTCACATGAAGATATAAAGATATATAGGTAAATATAAAAGAAAGTGTAAATATATTTCTGTTTATAACTCTTTTTTCCTCCTATCTGATTTTAAAAACACTGCATAAAGCAGTAATTGTAAAACTTTTGATCAGCTTATAATGTATTAACATGTAATTTGTATGACAATAAAAGCATGAAGAAGGGGAAATAAATGAAGTTTTATTGCAGCAAAAATTTTTGTATAACATTAAAAATAAGTAGGTATTGGGGCACCTGGGTGGCTCAGTGGGTTAAAGCCTCTGCCTTTGGCTCAGGTCATGATCTCAGGGTCCTGGGGTCGAGCCCCACATAGGGCTCAGCAGGGAGCCTGCTTCCCTCTCTCTCTCTGCCTGCCTCTCTGCCTACTTGTGATCTCTGTCTGTAAATAAATAAATAAAATATTTTTAAAAATAGGTTGGTATTAATCTGATCTAATTTGTTTTAGGTTAACATGCCAGGACAACCACTAAAACCAACTTAAATTCTAAAAAAAAAATGTATATAAATTAAAATGATATATGACTAAATTTGTATTTAACACAAAAGAAGGCAATAATGGAGGACTAGAGGAACAAAAAGGACATTCAATATATAGAAAACAAATAGCAAAATGGCAGATGTAAATCCTACTTTATCATAATTATACTAAGTGTAAATGGACTAAACACTCTAAGAGGCAGAGATTAGCAAAATTGATTTTTTGGCCTTGCTTTTTTTAATTTAAATTCAATTAGTCAACATATAGTGCATCATTAGTTTTCGATGTAGTGTTCAATGATTCATTACTTGTATATAACTCCCAGTGCTCATCACATTACATGCCCTCCTTAATGTCCATCGCCCAGTGACCCCCCCCCCCCCTACCTCCCTTTCTGCAGCCCTTAGTTTGTTTCCTGGAGTCAAGAGTCTCTCATGGTTTGGCTCCCTCTCTGATTTCTTCCCATTCAGTTTTCCCTCCCTTCCCCTATGAAATTCTGCACTATTTCTTATATTCTACATATGAGTGAAACCAGACAATTGTCTTTCCCTGCTTGACTTATTTCACTTAGCATAATACCCTTCAGTTCCATCCATGCCAGTGTAAATGGTAGGTATTCATCCTTTCTGATGGCTGAGTAATATTCCTTTGTACATATGGACCACATCTTCTTTATCCACTCATCTGTTGAAGGACATCTTGGCTCCTTCCACACTTTGGCTATTGTGGGTATTGCTGCTATGAACATTGGGGTGCAAGTGCCCCTTATTTTCACTACATCTGTATCTTTGGGGTAAATACCTAGTAGTATAATTTCTGGGTAATAGGGTAGCTCTATTTTTAACTCCTGAGGAACTTCCTTACTGTTTTCCAGAGTGGCTGTGCCAGCTTGCATTCCCACCAACAGTGTAAGAGGGTTCCCTTACATCCTTGGCAACATTTGTTGTTTCCTGTATTGTTAATTTTTGCCATTCTAACTGGTGTAAGGTGGTATCTCTTTGTGGTTTTGATTTGTATTTCACTGATGACTAGTGATGTAGAGCATTTTTTTCATGTGTCTGTTAGCCATTTGTAAGTCTTCTTTAGAGAAGTATCTATTCATGTCTTCTGCCTATTTCTTGATTGGATTATTTGTTTTTGGGGGGTTGAGTTTGAGATGTTCTTCATAGATCTTGGATGCCACCCCTTTATATGTACTGTCATTTGCAAATATCTTCTCCCATTCTGTAGTTGCCTTTTAGTTTTGTTGACTGTTTCCCTAGCCATGCAGAAGTATTTTATATTGTTGAAGTCCCAATAGTTTATTTTTGCTTTTGTTTCCCTTGCCTTTAGAAACGTGTCTTTCAAGAAGTTACCGTGACCGATGTTGAAGAGGTTATTGCCTGTGTTCTCCTGTAGGATTTTGATGGATTCCCATCTCACATTTAGGTCTTTAATCCACAAAATAGATTTAAAAAAAAAGCCCACCTGTATGCTCAGAGACACATTTAAACTTAAAATACATAAATAGTTTTAAAATAAAAAGAGATATCATGCAAACAATAACCAAAGAGAACTATATTAAAACCAGGCAAAACAGACTTCAACACAAAAGGTGTCACTAGAGACAAAAGAGGATTTTTTAATGGTAAAAGTGTCAATCTAGAAGGAAGAAAAAATAAAAGTTATAAACATATGTACCTAGCAAAAATAGCTAAAAATACATGAAGCAAAAAACTAACAAAATTGAAAAGAGAAATAGACAATTCAACAATAAGAATTGGAAATTTCAATATCTACATTCAATAATATTGGAATAACTATATAGAAAATCAAATGGAAATAGAAATCTTTAAGAATACTATAAACCAAGTAGACTTAACAGATATGTATAGAATACTACCCAACAACAATAGAATAGATACTCTTCTTAAGTACACATGGAACATCCATCAGGATAGACCATATTTTAGGCCATAAAACAAGTTAAAAATTTTAAAAAGGATTAAAAACATACAAATTATATTCTCTGACCATAATGGAAGGAAATTAGAAGAAAATAATGAAAGAAAATTTGGGGAAATCACAAATATGTGGAAATGTGGGTCAGAGAATAAATCACAAGGTAAATTAGAAAATACTCTGGGATGAACGAAATAAAAACACAGAATACCAAAACTATGGAATGTATAAAGCAGGGCTTAGAGGGAAATTTTACCTTTAACTTATCATATTAAAGAAGATCTTAAATCAAGAGCCTAAACGCCACTTTAAGAAATTAGAAAAAAGAAGAGCAAACCAAAGCCAAAGCTATAAGAAGGAATATAATTCAGATGAGAGTGGAAGTTAACGAAAAAAATAATTAGAAAAACAATAAAAAATTTATAAAGCCAAAAGTTTATTCTTTGAAAAGAGCAATAAAATTGACAGACTTTTAGCCAGACCAATCAAGAAAAAAAGACCCAAATTACTAAATTCAGGAAAGAAATAGGGGACACCACTACTGAACTTAAAGAAATAAAAGCATTATAAGAGAATAGTGTGAACACTTGCATGCCAACAAATTAGATAACAAAGATGAAGTGAAAAAAAAAAAATTCCTAGAAAGACACAAACTACCAAAACTGACTTAAAAAGAAATAGACAATCTGAATAGACCTACAGTAAGTGGAGTAAATTATTAATAATTTTTTTTCACAAGGAAAATCTCAGGCCTGGATGATTTTGCTGTTGAATTTACCAGATGTCTAAAAAGAATATAATCATTAGCAAACTCTTCGAAAAAAAAAATAGAAGATGCAGGAGCACTTCCTAACATATTCTATGAAGCCAATATTATTCTGATACCAAAACCAGACAAAGTCATCACAAGAAAACCACAGATTAATATCCTTTATGAATATGAAAGCAAAATTCCTCAACAAAATACTAGCAAACCAAGTCCAGCAACATATTTAAACTAGTATACACTATGACCAAGTGTGATTTACCTCAAGAATGCAAAATTGGCTTAAGATACGAAAATCAATCAATGTAATATATTAACAAAACAAATAACATAGATATGATAATGCTATTGACAAAAAGGGCAATAACAAAATAGTACACCCTTTCATGATAAAAATACCTAACAAAGTAGGAATTGAGGGCAACTTCCTCAACCTGATAAGGAACTTCTATAAAATATACACTTCTAACATGATACTTAATGATGAAAGACTTAAAATTTTACCCCCTAAGGTCAGACATAAGAGAAAGATGTCTACTCTTTCTTTTTTTTTTAATTATTTTTTTAAGATGTCTACTCTTTCTACTTCTATTCAATACTGTTTTAGAGATTCTAGTCAGGGTAATTAGGCAAAAAAAAAGACACACATACATGCATATACTATTGGGTAAATAAAAAAGTTCAACAAGATTGCAGGTATGAGATCAATATACAAAAACAGTGTATTTCGGGGCGCCTGGGTGGCTCAGTGGGTTAAAGCCTCTGCCTTCGCTTGGGTCATGGTCCCAGGGTCATGGGATCGAGCCCCGCATCGGGCTCTCTGCTTGGCAGGGAGCCTGCTTCCCCCTCTCTCTGCTTGTCTCTCTGCCTACTTGTGATCTCTGTCTGTCAAATAAATAAAGAAAATCTTAAAAAAAAAAAACCAACAGTGTATTTCTATACACCACTAATGAACAATCCAAAATGAAATTTAAAAATCCCATTTGCAGTTGTATCAGAAAGGATAAAATACATAAGAGTAATCTAACAAAAAAAGTATAAGATATGTACACTGAAAAGCACAAAACATTGTTGAAAGAAATTAAAGAAGATGTAAATGATTAAGCGAAAAGTCATCATATATTCACAGTCTAGAAGACTTAGGATGGCAATACTTACAAACTGACCTGGAGATTTAATAGTATCTCTATCAACATTCCATTTGGCTCCTTTTCAAAAATTGACAAGCTAAACCTAAAATTCTTGAGGACTCATACTTCTCAATTTCAAAACTTGCCACAAATCTACAGTAATCTAGACTGTGTGGTACTGTCATAAGGTAGATGTATAGGTAAAGCAATGAAATTGCAAATCCACAAAATATACCCTCATCTTTAATGGTCAAATGATTTTTGAAAAGGATGCTAAGACCATTCAGTGGGAAAAGAATAATCTTTTCAACAAATGGCGCTGGGGCAGCTAGATACTTATATTGAAAAGGTTTAGTGCGGCTCTTGTCATACCACATACAAGAATTAATTCAAATTGATCATAGACCTAAATGTAAAAGCTGAATCTATCAAACTCTTAAAAGCAGAAAGTATAGGAATAAATCTTTGTGACCTTGTTAGACAAAGCCTTATTAATATAACAACAAAAACATAAGGAAAAAAAGAAAAAATAGGTAAATTGGCTTTATCAAAATTAAAACTTTTTGTGTTTCAGAGGTTATTATTAAGAAAGTTAAAAGACAACCCCCAGAATGGGGAAAATATTTACAAATAATATATCTGATAAAAGACTTATATCTAGAAAATATAAAGAACTCTTCCAACTCAGAAACAAACAAAAAAATTAAAAATGGGCCAAGTATTTAAATGAGCATTTCTTTAAATTCTATGTAAAAATGGACAATAAACACGTAGAAGATGCTCAACATTATTAATCATTCTGAACATGTAAATCAAAATTACAATGAGATACCACTCCGTACCCACTAAGATGGCAAAAATAAAAAATAAAAAAAGATAATAACAGGTGTTGTTGAGGATGTGGAGAAATTGGAATATCCTGTGTTGCCATTAAGATTGTAAAATCAGGGGCACCTGGGTGGCTCAGTGGATTAAGCCGCTGCCTTGGGCTCGGGTATGATCTCAGGCTCCTGGGATCAAGCCCCAAGTCGGGCTTTCTGCTCCGAGGGGAGCCTGCTTCCTCCTCTCTCTCTGCCTGCCTCTCTGCCTGCCTCTCTGCCTACTTGTGATCTCTGTTAAATAAAATCTTTAAAAAAAAAAAAAAGATTGTAAAATCATAGCAGTTTTGGAAATTGGTTTAGCAGTTCCTCAAAAAGTTAAACACAGTCACCATATTACTCAGTAATTCCATTCTTAGTCTTATGCCCAAGAGAAATAAAAAAAATCCACACAAACATATATACAAATGACTATAACAGCATATTTTTTAATAGCCAAAATGTAGAAACAACCAAAATCTCCATCAACAGATGAATGGATAAATGAAAGAGATATATCCATACAATGCAATATTATTCAGTCATAGAAGAAATGAAATTCAGTCATAGAAGAAATGCCACAAGATGGGTAAACTCTGAAAATTATGCTAAGTAAAAGAAACCAGATTCCATTTATATGAAATATCCATAATAGCAAATCTACAGAGAAAGCAGATCAATGATTGTCAGGGTCTGGGACTAGGAGAAAATGAAGAGTGACTATTAATGGGAGTTCTTTCTGAAATATTTGAGATGTTCTAAAATTAAGTAATGGTGATGGTTGTACAACTCCGTGATCATACTAAAACTACTAAATTGTACACTTTAAAAAGAATGACTTATGGTATGTGGATTATAGTTCAATAAGGCTACTATTTTTAAAATGTAAATTATATTATTCTAAATACATTTTTAAGCTGTTTGGTAGCTAGGTTCTTCTTATTCTTACAATAAAGTCCAAAGTTTGGCCATGGCCTACACTATCCTGCCCCTGTAGAATACAATACTCTCCTGCAGAATCCTGGCTTTTGTTTTTCCTTCTACCTGGAATGTCCTTTTCTGCTTTGCCCATGGCTTTCTCCATTTCACTTTTTCTTTGTCTAAAGTAATCCTTCTCCTTCCATACATTTTATCACATCAAATTTTATTTTTTTAAATTTTTATAAAGATTTTCATTATTATTATTTATTTATTTCACAGAGAAAGATAGCAAGAGAGGGAACATAAGCAGGGGGATTGGGAGAGGGATAAGCAGGCCTCCCACTGAGCAGGGAGCCAGATGCAGGCTCAATCCCAGGACCCTGGGTCATGACCTGACCTGAAGGCAAATGTTTAAGGACTGAGCCACCCAGGCACCCCATCGCATCATATTTTAAATTTTTCTTTATACACTTATAGTCCTAAATCTTGTTTATTTATGTATTTATTTGTATATTTGCCTATTGATCCTCCAGCCTTTTACCTCTACAATAGGATATAGCTTCCTCAGGGAGGATTATCTCTGTCTTGTTTTTCACTCTATATGTAATTTGGAGAAAAGTGTTTGTCCAGCAGTTAAATGCTCAGTATATATTTCTAGAACAAATAAATAAATGCTCAGTATAATGAATGACAGATCTGACTCCAAACTTCTCACAGACAATAATACATTCTACACAAGGGCCCTCTAACAGACAAACTTCCTGGGGAACCAGATGGGTGGTTATGTTTTTCCTCTTAATGGCATTGGGGAACCCAGAAGTTCTTGCCTCTTGCCCTTATTTGGTATTTCATCCACTGAGCCCTGCATTCACATATTCTTCCAGGCTGTAGGAATGTAAAAAGGCTGCCCTTAAGGGGCCCACATTCTAGGGATGGAAACATACCCAAACAGTTGTGAAATAATGCAATAAATGCTAATAGAGAGCCACAGGACACTAGGGAAATACAAAGTTGAAGGTGTAAATTCTTAGTTATAGGAATATGGCTTTAGGGAAGACTTCACTGAAGGGGTTAAATTTACGACAAGTGATTCTCAGATTGGGGGTGGGGGTAGTAGGGAAGGTGGTTTTGCCCTGCAAGGCATATGTGGCATTATCTAGAGATATTTTTATTGTCACAACTGGATGCAGGGGAGGTGCTATTGGAATCTAGTAGGACTAGCTAGGGATGCTGCTAAACATCCTGCAATGCGCTTGACAACTCCCACAACAAAGAATTACCATGTCTAAAATGCTGATAGTGCTGAGGCTGAGAAACTCTGATTACAACAATAATTATTAATTGCTAAAACTGATAGGTAATTTTAGAATGGATGGGTCAGTCTGATAATACTGATCAGTCTTACCAGAAAAAAAAGAGATAGCCAATTGTTCTATGTCCCCTCATGAAGTGTTCTCACAAAACATCAAATCTGAACCTGACCAAAATTCTAGTACAGCACTAGCTGTGTGAAATATGTGAGCCACATACATAATTCTAAATTTTCTAGTAGCCATGTTAAAAGATAAAAAGAAACAAGTAAAAATAAATTTTAATGATAGAGTTGACCCTTGAACAACACAGGTTTGAATAGCATGGGTCCACTTACACACAAATTTTTACAGTACAGTACTTGAAATAAATTTTCTCTTCCTCATGATTTTCTTTTCTTTTCTTTTTTTTTTTTTAGATTTTTACTTATTTATTTGTCAGAGAGAGAGAGAGAGAGAGAGAGAGAACACAAGCAGGTAGAGCAGCAGGCAGAGGCAGAGAGAGAAGCAGGCTCCCCGCTGAGCAAGGAGCCCAATGTGGGACTCAATCCCAGGACCCTGGGATCATGACCTAAGCTGAAGGCAGCAGCTTAACCAACTGAGCCACCCAGACATCCCCCTCATGACTTTCTTTTTTTTTTTTTTTAATTTTTTTTTAAAGATTTTTTATTTATTTCACAGACAGAGAGAGATTACAAGCAGCCAGAGAGGCAGGCAGAGAGAGAGGGGGGAGCAGGCTCTCCACTGAGCAGAGAGCCCGATGCGGGGCTCGATCCCAGGACCCTGGGATCATGACCTGAGCCGAAGGCAGAGGCTTTAACCCACTGAGCCACCCAGGTGCCCCCCCCTCATGATTTTCTTAATAACATTTTCTTTTCTGAAGCTTACTTTATTATAAGAGTACAATATTTAATACCTAGAACTAGAAAATATGTGTTAATCAATGACATATTTTTGGTAAGGCTTCTGGTCAACATTATGCTCTTACGAGTTGTTTTGAGGAGTCAAAATTATACATGAATTTTTGACTGTGTGGATGGTCAATGCACCTAACCCCTGCATTATTCAAGAATCAATTGCATATTTTACTCTACCCAGTATAAACAAAGTGCTATTATTTCAACATATAATCAGTATAAACATTATTAATGAGGTATTTTACTTTTTTTTGTACCAAATCTTTGGAATCTGGTATGTATTTTACACTTACAGAACCTCTCCATCCAGAGTAGCCACATTTCAAGTGCTCAAAGAGCACATAGCTAATGGCTGCAATTTTGGATAGAACAGTCTAGAATTAAACACCAGTTTGTAGAACAATTAGAGAACAGAGGGTTATGTTACACACACTTCAAGGATGTAATCAGAAAAGATCTGGCATGTGGGAAACCTTTTAGGACAATGATCTGGTTTCTTTCACAAATTAACACAAAGGGGAGGAGGGTGTATTATCAATTTAAAGTGACTTATGAAATATACCCAACAAATGGATTTGTGGATCTTGCTTGAATCCTGATTTGAACAAAATGACTGTAAAGAATTATATTTGGAAGATTGAAGGCTATTTTATGATACTGAAGAATTATTAATTTTGTTAAGTGGGAAGCTGGTATTGTGATTATAGTCAAAATCAAACTCCTCTTAGAGACATGTACTGACATATTTACAGATGAAATGAAGCAACATCTGTGACTTGCTGCATAATAATCCACTGGGGAGGGAGAAGTGGGTGTGAGTATAGAGGAAACAAGATTGGCCATGAGTTGGTAATTCTTGAAAGTAGGTGATGAGTGAGTGCATGGGTGTTTATTATACTGTTCTCTTTACTTACGGAAATATTTTAAAAATTAAGATTCATTAAATATCTTAATAAATATTTTTGAAAATATGCTTGATTTTAAGAAATACTACATGTGAATATGTTTTGTTGCCCTGGCCTATGGCATGCATGTGCCTCTGATACTTGATGATGGTTTTCCAGAGGAGATCTCTGTCTTATCTTCTCCCTCATTCCCCTACAGAAGCCACTTGTAGGTGATATTTTCAAAGGGAGGTGAAAAGAATTGATGGTTATATTACTTATTTTCATTTAGGAATTGCAACCTTTTCAAAATAAGGCATTCTGAAGATTCTGCATATTCTAGCATTGAGATAAGAGCAGCAATTGACAGTTGACATAAATGTTTATGTCAGGAATGAAAAAGAGAGAAACTGAAAGAGAATGTTTATATTGCTAACCTTCTGAGACAGCATGTCCCTATTGCACAAAGGCAGTCGGTTTTTCCCCCTAAAAAGTTTACCCATAAGATATGATTTTAGATGGTATAAAAGAGCTCTGATATTATATTCATTTTATGTGAAGTAAAATAAAAATTAAGTAGTATATCAAGCCCATAATTATGTGGATATTATCAACTGGGGCGAAGGATAAGAAAGATAATAGATAAGCTTAAGCAAAAGTATTAAATAAAAATAGTAGGTGGGACACAGATATGGCATAAATTCTAAAGGTGATTCACAAATCGTTGAGTTTTGGGAAATGCTAGATACAGAGATTTTCTTCTCCTTGTTACCTGGATCTTAGGGGAAGAAAAATATTAAAAAGCGCATGGAGAAATAATCATATAAAACAATTCAGGTTGAAACATCATTTTAATCAAGAGTGATTTTCATTATGAGAGTGACATATTCCTAGATTAATCTCTCTGTCTTATGCCAAGACGTATTTTCCCATATCTTGTGCTTCCCAGAGCACAAATCTGGTGGGAAATATAAAGAGAGAAAGTATGATGGTTTTGCTTTAGGGACAACATATGCTGGGTAATAAAGTTCTGGATAGGAATGGAGAGACCTCTGCTTACACGTGCTTTATCACAGACATTAAGTCAACTAGTGCCTCAGTTGTTGGCCTTGTGTGATCTGCTCCCTGCTCCTCTCCAATCTACAGCTCACCCTGTAAGCTCAGTTTCATGGCCAGCTTTCTGAACCCCAGTGTGCAAGGCTTGTCCTTTCTCAGAGTCTTTGCACTTGCTCTTTCTTCCTTCTCTCTTCCTTCCCAAAGATCTTTGCTTGACTAGTTTCTTATCACTGAGCCTCAGGTCCAACATTAAAGCCTCCTCTCAGGGTCTTTCTCTCGAAAGAACCACTTTTGTATCAAAGGACCACTTCTTTATCATATTATCTCATTTTTGTCTTCTTCATAGAAACTAATGGTCCCTGAAATCATGCTTTTTGTTTACTTGCTCCATGAAGGAAGAGACTTGTCTGCTTTGTTCCCAGTATTTCTCCATCATGTTGAATGGTGTCTGGCATGTGGAAAAGACCTTGGCAAATATTTGTTGAATGAATACATGAATTAGATAAGCTGGGGTTTGGACTAGATCATCTCTGTGGGTCTCCTTCCAGCTATGAAGTACTATGATTTTCAAAATCCATCACCAAAAGCATTCATCTTTCCAACACAGAGGTTTTCTCCATAAATCGGCCAAGATAGGATTTCTCAGGGCTTAACTGAAATGGTGGGTAAGCAAGCTAAGTGAAACAGATGCCTCCGGGTGCCGACACATCTTTCTCTGAGTTTAGGAACAGAGCAAGGAGCAATCATCATAATCAGTGAAGAGGTGGATGAGAGAGTAACTAGTTCCTCTGCCAAATTGCCTTTGTGGATGTCAGAGCCAGCTTCTCTGAAAACAGCCCTTTATTTAAAACATTACTCCAAGTGAAATGAGCCCCCAACCCCACCCCCTTCCCTCTTACTTGGGCCTGGGCCCTCCAACTTGTCACATATGTGTTCAATTGCTTTCTTAACATCAGTTTGGGTAACCCTGATGTGAAGGAGATGTGAGAGTCAGCCATTAGCTCTGTGAAGGCCTGATGAAAGCAACTTTAACACATAACCATTTGCTTTGGCAGGAGCTCAGGCCAAGAGCAAAAGTCCTCTTGATGTGTCAAATTATAGATAAACACAAGTTTCAAAAACATTTGTGATATAACTGCAAATAAATGCTGGTAACTGGCAGGGTGCTCCGTTTACAAATAGTTACTATCAACCAAACAGTAAGAGGATAAACTTGAACACAACTGACTTCCCAAACATTTGAAAGCACTTTAATAGCAAGGCTCCGAGGCTGCAAGTATAAAACAGATAATAATTAAGGCTTAAAATGCCATCCAGCCAACAGCAAAGCTGCACAGGACTGTGCCTTGGGTTCTGGGGTTTATCACGATGAGTCAGTGTCTGATTCCGTGGGCCCCTCCCATGTTTCTGAAGACCCTCTGAGATGTCCATGCCCTGGCTTTGGTTTGAGTTGTCTTGTTTTCTTCACATCCCCAATCCAAGAAGCATGACCCGTGGAAACTGGAACAGTTGATACTTAAGGAGAGATGATGCATTTCTTGCCTAGGTGGGGAGTTTTAGGCCCCAACAATATAGTTTCATCTGGTAGGTTGTTTCTAATGGGGCAAAGTCAAAACAGACACTTACCATGTCTGTGAAGCTCTTTGGTAATAGTGATAGTGGTAGGAAGAAGATGGGGATATACTTCCTTCTGCTCATTGGCCACTGTGAGTTTTCATCCTTCAGTGCATCTATCCATGATTTGAGAAAGAAGTATTAAGTTCTTCCAACATGCCAAACACGGTGCTAGACACCAGAATACATTGGAAGAAAAACTTGGGTACTGGAATCTGATGTCTATGATACAGTAAAGCTCTGAAAAAGGAAGCCATAAGTGTTGGTTCGGGTCTGTATTAACACTAAATCTGTTGTCTTAGTGCTATATCAGGAGCTTCAAACTCAGTGCTTGATCAGATATGAATCTGATGATTCATATCATCAGTGAATGAAGCAGTCAGGGTGGGAACCATGTCTACTCTGGAAATTTTGTGCCCCATGCACAGCAGGTGGTGAGACCCACCTCTGGCTACGTGTTGTTGTGCTTGAAGATGGTAGAGGTTTCCGTATTTTCAAGACAAGCAGGGAATCTTGGCCTTTAAAATGTAAAATTCCCTCATTATAAATATTCATTATTTAGTTTTTAAAAGCATTGGTCAGGACAAAATTAAAATCCAGGGTATAATTTTCTCAGTTTGTTCATCAGTAAGAGAAAAGTCCTGTATCTCTGAAGTCTGATGATCCATGTGGTGATTTATAGGCTGCAGTTAGGGCAGCCTGCCCCATGTTTGCTAGTTGTAGGTTCTGGTTAAGTTGTTTACCTTTTCTGTTCCTCACTGTCATTTTTAAAATGGGGACTACAACAATATATACTCACAGGAATGGTATGAAGAGAAAATGAGCTAATATAGATAAAGTGATTAGAACAAGGCCAGATATGATGATGATAGGCAGGTAGGTAGATAGATAAATATCTCTATTAATTAATTATATTCTATTTGATTCCATATATAAAATTGGGCTATTATTATTTTAATTTCTAGTTCCTCTCACTCCCTTCTCCATTCTTTTCTCTTCTCACTTACCTCTCTTTTTCCCATTCAGAAACAAAAACAAAAATATGCCATTGACTCGTCTCTATTTTCACCCAGATTAGTTTGTCTTCTTTCTCCTCTGAGCTCTTGGCTCCTGCTGATGTCATATCCCAAGTATGTTTACCAAGGTGTTTTCCAAACAATGATAGTTCCCTCCCTAAGAAGGATTAAGATGTCAAATGTCAAGATAATATTTTTTCAACATGTTATATTTTATATATACACAAGTTGTTCCATATTTTAAAGATATTTTATTTTTTTATTTGACAGACAGAGATCACAAGTAGGCAGAGAGGCAGTCAGAGAGAGAGGGGGAAGCAGTCTCCCCACTGAGCAGAGAGAACGATGCCTTGATCCCAGACCCTGAGATTATGACCTGAGCCGAAGGCAGAGGCTTTAACCCACTCAGCCACCCAGGTGCCCCAAGGTGTTCCATATTTTAAAAATAAGTATTAAAAATACTGGTTAGGTCTTCAGGGTGTTTTCAGCCTCTAGAATCCCATGATTCCAGGGAAATGAAGTTTCCTAGCAGCCCGAGATTCCTCTGTACATGTCTCCTCATGATGGATCAGGAAAGGCTGGAGCACACAGCCTGGCTAGAGCTCCTCCAATACTCCGGAGCTTGGAGATACTGTTGGCCCTTTCCTAAGGAGTCAAAGAGGCTACAGTTCTGGAATGCTGGAACCTTGTACAATATTCAGATAATATACTTTCCCCTCAAAAAAATTTTTTACCCCATTACTCTTAGACTATTTCTAGCCTCTTTAATCCACCCCACCTTGAGAAAAGTCAGTCACGCAGATGATACGGATGGAGACAGACTTCTCTCCGTGAAGAGAAAGAATTATTATAGATTTTTTAAACCTTATTTTTGTGTATAGATTTTGGCTTGTAGTTAGAATTACCAGATACAAAATCCCCAAAGATCCATTCTCTTCTCATTCTTCAATAGAGCCAATAATCACATATATATATATATATATACACACACACACACACATATATACACACACACACACACACATATGTATATATATATAAAGCATATATATGTGCTTTATAATTTTTACAAAGCATTTTTTCATCTATTACAATATTCATAGAAAAAAACAACACTGAAAAGGAAACCTTCCGAGATCTATCTCAGTTTTAGATTTGCTCTATGAAACCTTCCTTTCTTGCCACCGTGGCTCTGATAAAAGGATGGCAGCCTGATTTTTTGGCCGCTAGTTGCTATCCTTGGCATTTGTTAGAATGAGAAGCTGAGGTATTCTATTGTAGGTTTGGGAATAGTTATTAGCAAAATTAAAGGGACAGAAAAGGTGCGTTCTGCAATCTGTTTCACACAGGTGTGTCATGGAAAGAGCACAGCAGACTTGGCACTGAGTTTTAGCTCTGACACTAACTAGCTTTGTGAACTTGGGTAAATAAAATTAACCTGAGCTTAGATTCTTCCTCTGTAAGATAGGAATGATAATGTCTGCCTCAAGAGGCTATACAAGTTTGATAACACCTATAGCAGGGGTTGGTCCTCCTTTGTGAAACATGTTCTTCTCCTGTGGAGTCTGTAACACCATCCCTTCTTGCATTTTATTACTACATTTTTAGCTCCTCCTTCTCAGTCTCCTTTTCTTTCCTCTAGGTTAGCTTGAGTTGAATTAAACTCTTCAAAGTTTGGATCTAAAAGCAATTGTCTTCTCCCCTGACACTTTTCTCCTAATGATTTCACACATACTATATTTATTTTTATTCCACTAGAAAGGATAGGAAGATGGTTTTCCATTTCCTCATGGAATAGAAAAAGAAGAAAGGAATATATAGTAACATATTGGCACCCAAATGGTTTTCAGTTTTGGGTTTTTTCCAGAAGACATTGCCCTAGAAGATAGGCAAGAGCCTGTCCGAGGAGCAGTTGAGGTAGGCTGAAATGGGGACATGATCAGTTATCTAACAATACCAACACCCTGTATTCATGACAGCAGGATCCTGAGAGCATGAAATATTCCTGACACTAGTAGTGAGTCCCAAAAATCATCTGGGGGGAACTCTAAGGCCCTACTGCCATGTAGGGGATGTTGGGGAGCACTGAGGTGCAAATAAATGTAACTATACAAGGGAACATGGCCACAATTCTATCCACAGGCTGGTGAGACCATCTTGAACACCTGTTATAGATGTGGAATGCCTAACCAACCATAGGTTCCTGATACATTTTAAATAATCTCTCTCCCATTTATTTGGATACCAGAAGCCATATGTCCTGATGAAAACTAGTCATTTTTGTTCTAACGATTGAATTTTATTAAGGATTTCATGGAATTTTATAGTTGGAAGAGACCTTAAAAGGTCAGGTGATCCACTTCTTCCAGTGGGATTAAAGAAGCTTTCAGATTCTTTCAGTATAAAATAAACAATTTAAGAGTAAAAGAAAACTGGGAATATCTGAAGGACTCAAAAGGAGTCGATGTCTTTAGACACCTGATTTGGGCTAATTATAAAACTTGGGGTAATACATTTTTGACACAAGCTTCCTGGCAGTGAAGTCAAAATGGAAACATGTTGGGTTATTTAGTTTTGGTTTTCTGATGGAAAGCATACACATTTTTCTGTAAGGACAAACTTTTTCCTGGAACCAAACTTAGGCATTTATCACATGAGTCACTGTGAGGCAGAATGGACAATATCTCCCTCCATGCCTTCTTATGTAACGTGCAGTTTTTCAACTGTATGTTCTCATCTTGACCATTTATGAAAGTGGAAATTCAAGTAACTAAGAATCCCCTTTCCGATGCACTGAGAGAGTCTGAAATAAATCCAAAAACCAAATCACTTAGGCTGTTCTCCTCACCACTATGAAGAAAACCTATAGAGAAAAACTTTGGAAGGAGTTCTATTTAGGTATAATCTGAAGGCAGTCATCATTTTCATCATCATGATAACTACCTTTTATCAAGCACAAATACATTTATAAATAAAAGCACATTAACAAAAGCTTGGTGAGATTAAATAACTTTTTTTTAAAGATTTTTTTTAAGTTTTATTTATTTGACAGACAGAGATCACAAGTAGGCAAAGAGGCAGGCAGAGAGAGAGAGGAAGGGAAGCAGGCTCTCTGCCAAGCAGAGAGCCCAATGTGGTGCTTGATTCCAGGACCCCGGGATTATGACCTGAGCCAAAGGCAGAGGTTTTAACCCACTCAGCCACCCAGGTGCCCCTAAATAACTCTTCTAAGCTCACATAGCTCATCCTGGTTTCTAACTACATTTGATTGGTGGTGTTTCCTTGAACCATTGTGTTGAGGAGGATTCTGGGGTCATGTTGTATAACAATAGGAAAGAGTTCCATGATCAATTCATGATATTTGCCTGTGAGACGGCAGTGAGACTTGCTGGCCATGCAGCTACCATCAATGTGTGGTTACATTTTCCTGCTAGCAAAGCAACTTTCATGTGACAGTAATTAGCAGATAAATGTGTTGCATATAATTCCTCTATATTTGTTGATGGAAATATCCCAAGATGTATGTTACTTAACTACCTTCTATTACATACTGCTTGGAACTTCAGGATGCCCAGAAGCTGATATAAATTCATAGGAACCAAACCAAATGAAAATCCCAACCTCATCACCTACGCCCCCCACACACAAAACACCCAAGCCCATAATGCAAATTAGAATTATCAATATGAATTAAATATGTCTGTATAATCCAGTTTACAAATTTATTAACTGCTTTTTAATCTCATCCCATAGCTAGTATATAGTATTTATTTATTTAACCAAGTGATAGAATCCTTTAAGAGTTACAAATTGTATAAGTTCTCTGTGTGACACTTTGAATGATTTAGCAATTTCAGACTGTATGCAACAGTTGAAATGTAGTGACTCTGTCTCCTGAAGAGCTGTGGTCCCTCAAAACGAAACCTTTATTCGAAGGTTGCATGAGGCAACTGATCATCCCAAGTGGGGAGCTGCTGCTTTTACCTACCTACCCTCTCCGTCTGTCTGGTAACAGGACCATCTCTTTCTCTATCTTCAGAGCATTAAGTTCTGGTAAAACTCTCTCCACCTCCTGACCTAGGCATGTACCCACCCTGGCACCTTGTTCCCCCAACCAATGAATAAGGCAAAGATGTACAAGTTACTAAGTCAGACCACTTAAGGCCCACCT